>QYTT01085666.1:14595-29924 GCA_006980735.1 Dasypogon diadema
TTTTGGGGAGTAATTACTAACTGTACTCACTCCAAAAGAAATGTATGCTTTTGACAGTCTTTTGCACACCATAAAAATCCGCAAAAACATTGATATGGAGATTTTATTGGTTTATATGGTATGAAAAAATGAAAAATAGATAGGATTCGACGCCTGTTCTTTTTACATATTAGGTCTGTTTAATGAGGCAAACTGGATTTTTCCAGGAGACCTCGGTCCACTTTCTGTGTTTAATAACGCTTCGAAATGGACCGAAGTTTCCCAAGAATGTGTTCATTGACGGCTGCCAGATTTAGTCTCGGTCAGTCTCGGTCAACTTTTCCTGCCCAAGCTCTAGACTTAAGGCAAACTCAGGAGAAGTGTCATTCGTGGAAGTGACAGCCCTAGTTGTCCAGATGCGCTTGGTCGGCTTTGACAGTTTTCCTGAGATTGAACGAAGTTTTCTCGGTTAATCTGGGGCAGTGTCTCATTAAACAGATCTATTATTACCTGGATTTTTCTCGGTTGTCATATTTTCCATATTTTTCAATAAGTGAGTAATTTCCTCTATTGCGAAGAGTAGTTCTATCCTTGTGCAATATACAAAAAAGTGAATCATAACATGTCAAGTACAATTTCATAATATATACTTAAAAATGAAATACATCATCTACTTATTTTTAAAAATATATTTAGTTTCTAGATTATGTTGTCATACACATGTGTATTGTGTATATATACCATTTCCATTTAAGTGCAAACTTTTACCAATTGAACGAAACCAAAACCCAACAGAACAGACGCTTTTCCCAATTAACTAAACATTTTTCCCAAATACACGTTAACCTTTTCTGATTTAAATAAAAACCTTTTCCCAATTGATTTACTTTTATTCATTTATATTAAACATTTTCTTATTTGATTTAAACCAGCAGTTCATATTTTCTTATTAAATTTTAAATGCTAAGAAATTAATTGGATTAAAGATGAACTTATTTATATTTCTTATATATGTGCAACAATATTCAAAGTATTTGAGAAGAAAAATTTTTAGAGTTAAAGTCAATTGGGAAAGGGTTTTCGTTAAATGAGAAAAGGTTTCGTCTATTTGAGAAATTTTTTTAGCTAATTGGGAAAAGCGTCTGTTGGGCTTTGGTTTGCTTCAATTCGTAAAAGTTTGCACTTAAATGGGATATGGCATGTACTAACTACGAAATAAAGATGTGAAAAATGTTTCAACGTGCTAATTGCAGGAACTTTTGTGTTGTTGTGCTTTACGATTTTCATTACATTTAAAATTATTTTGCGATATATTAAACGTTATCAAAGTTATATTGCTTTAACGTAATTCTTTCGTATTATTTCTCACTGGCACTTTTTTCTTTGACTGTACATTTTCCACAATTTATAATAAACAATTATTTTGTCTATTATATGAAAAGAGTTAAAAAAATCTTTGTTTAATGTACAAAACAAGGATTTCTTTTTATCTCTTTTCATATAATAGTAAAAATAATTGTTTATTAAAAATTGTGAAAAATGTGGAGTCAAAAAAGTGCTGATGTAAAAACCAAAAATCGCCCCGGAAAAATTGCATTTACACTGCATCAGTCGGTCAAGCACAAGCAAGCAAAATTGTATCTATGTTATATGATAGAAAGAGAGATTTTCTGTTCCATCAATACTCTTCTGTCTCACAACTTAAATGGGAATTTGACTGTGCTTGGCTGACTGATTCAGTGTAATGAGAAAACCCAATCAATCGTTAAATAAACGTATAAAAACATTTTCAGGAATGAGCCGTTTATTTTGAAAATATCAACAGTCACTTTTCCCAATTTTGGTAAAATCAAGATATAAGTATAACTTAACTTAATTTGAAATATATTTTCCATGAGATTGTAAAAGTTGGTGACTTATGCCACTTGCAAAATAAACGGCTCAAATATATAATATATTATTAAATTTTACGTGCAATGTTGTTATAATTTGTTGTAAATTTAAAAATCCTTTATCATGCAACTAAATTTCGACTTTCAGATCGCCGGGGCAATTATTGGCAAAGGAGGTCAACACATTCAGAAAATGAGATCTCAGGTATGAAATTATGTTTTAGTTTCTATCAATCTTTTTTTTTTTTTTATAAAATATACTCGTCCAAAGCTTCATGCTATAAATAGAAAGAAATGGGATATCCTTTAAGTCTTTTTGAAGTTGCTTTATTAATTGATACTTGCCTCTTTCCTACTATATTTAGACAAATTTCATAATTATTCAATTCTTAATTTTAAAAGAATTAATCTCCTCTATTTTTAAGGCTTTTTAATTAAAAACAAAATTACTAAAACGATAAATTTTTCTCACCCCCTTTATATATTGTGCCTGCCCTGAATTATGATCAACCGATTGCATCTGTATGGTACCTGTTAACCGGCGAATATTGACTGACGCGTGTCTTCGACTCTGTATGCGATGGTCCTGCCTGTCCATAATCTCAACTTTAATTGTATCACCACCACAACTACCAACCACCGACGAACAATCATCTACGATTCTACGCGAATGTTTGGTTATTATCTACAATAATGTGAAACTGAAACCAATCTGTCATCTTCAAAATGGATGATCTGATTTAAAAACAAACAAAAAAATGAAATATCAAAACCGAACAATAAAAACCATGACAAAATCTTGTAACCTATTTCCATCCTGAACAAATGAAAAAATACCGGATCACAAAAAATAATTTAAAAAATATTGGATTCCTCTGGACTACTAATATGTGATACTGTGACATAATACCAAAACAAACTGAAATTTGCTGATGTATTTCGACTACAAACCTAACCTTAATCCGAAACAACAAAATTTGTGAATGAAAATTTCTTTTACCGAATTGTTTTCAAAATGGATCTGTTCACTGTAATTTGGTAAAATTGATTTCCTTAATTTTATACACATTGCGGTGACGATCTGCCATATTCTCACCTTTGCTTGCTATTCATCATCTAAATATGTTACACATATTTCATTTATATGTTGTGTTGAAATATGTTTATAAAACGACAAACCATTCATATGTCATCGCCGCAAATTTTTGCAAATTATGAACCTGTGCCTTATTTCTCTGAAATTGACGTTTTATGTGATTACACAACCAACTGTCACCACCAACCACCACCAACCAACCGACCAACTAATATGCAGTATAAAGCCACTGTGTCTGTCGACGATTGCCAAGGTCCCGAACGGTAAACACAATCTTAAATTTATTTTTGTCTTTTGCATAATTTTTGATTTTATCATAAACTTTTAACTACAGTATTTGAAATAACGAAAAAATTCATATTCAGTGTAATTCGAAATCCTTGAGTTTTTGACTTGCTAGATCCAATGTTGTCTTATAATCTTAAAATTAAATTATGTTACAATAAAGACCAGAATATAGAAATAGTAGATTTTCTACGGTAAATTTTGTCACCCCCCTTTTTTTTAGGTATTTATTAATTAAAATTTAATTAACTTGGGTACGGATAAATTGCTTAAATTTTTAACATAGCAGTGTAGATATATGCAGTTTTAATGTATTTGTTAAGAATTTCACAGCACATTACTATACATACACCCGGAACTATAACTGCACATATTTACGCGAATTATTCTAAAAGAAGAAACACGCAAACATTAATTAAAGGTAACAATTTAATTCTAACTATAAAACATAGACATGATATAATTCCACTTCTTATGCACATTCTAGTTTTGCTCATCTTCTTTCTGCACTCATAGTTATTCTAAAGTCTGGTTTGGGAACCCAATGTGTTCGCCTTTTTATATGTTAAGTGGCATTCTTTACTTTCTGTTTAGAATATTCCTAAAGCCTCAAAAAATTTGCCACTGAACATTCCCTTTTAAAGATTTTCACCCAATTTCAACAATTTAGAAAACTTTATCATGTCTATGTTTTATTATTTTTTTAGTACCCCAAAGTAATCCGGTGACATATTTACCAAAGTATTAATTTGGATTAGGATGCTAAGTATTCTGCTTACTTTTGACATTATTAATTTATACTTTTAAAACAAATTGTATAGATCAGGTAACTTATGCTAAAATTTAAATCTAATTTTATTTCGTTTTTTAACCTGAAACCTCTATTACAGTACTATCCTGATTTCTTCGGACCTAGAATCGGTATGCAGCATAATAACTGAAATGCTGAAATATTTTGAAGAGGTAAGCAATGATGTTAATTATGTTAGTAATGTTTTTAATAGAATACATACATACATCAGTACCCCAAGGCAGAAATGTATTAAATCACGAAGCATAATTTTTAATGAGAGCACTTTAATGTTTATATTTTTACATTTTTCTTGCAGTACCAATTTAAATATAAACTTTTAGACTTCTTACTTGGATATTCTAATCTTCAGCCCAATGACAATTTAGACAACATAGCGCAATAAAGTAAGAAATGTAACCTCTTTTTTTTTTTTTATTAAAGAGGTTACATTTCTTACTTTATTGCGCTACAGTATTTTTTCAGATGTACAAAATTTCCACAATAACGTAATGAAATGCACATTTTTAAATTAATTTTAACGGAGAAATAATATCTCCCGGTATCTGTAATATCTAAATGGCTTTTTAATGAATGCTTTTATGCTTAGCGGAACACACATCCAATGGATTATATACAAAATCACTTGACGTTTCCATATCGAGCTCTTTTTATTGATTTTTTATAAGTTGATTCCTTTGCGTTTGTTGCTTTCACAATATTTCTCTTTTTATTTATTTCTGTTAATAATTAAACTAATTTCATTTTTTATTCAATTTACAGAAGGACGACGAAGTTGATGTCCGAATGTTGATTCACCAAAGCTTGGCCGGTTGTGTCATCGGGAAAGCTGGAGCCAAAATAAAGGAAATTCGTGACGTAAGTGTATAGAATTTATTATATTCTAGTTGTATGAAGGTAGTTGTTCGAGCATAAAAAGTTGCACTAATGAATTTATCTGTGCTATTAAATTGAGCTGCACAAAAATGGAAATCCATCGTTAGCTATAACGCTTGTATAATCAATTAATTAATAATTAATGCATGTCAACATTGAAGGAATAGGACTTTATATTTTATGGATATTGAAATGGGACTATTCCATTATTGTTGTCATTAGCAACACATCTACGTGACAATTTATTACGAAAATTAACCTGGTCTAAAATCGATAAAATGTCGATAAAAGTGGAATTATATGGTCAGGGCGTTGAAACACTATCGAACAGAATGGAATGCTCCCCCAATGTTAAATGTCCAGTGAATGCACGTTTCTTCATTTAAAGCTATGCGTGTTAATCGAGGTAAAAAAAAAACTTGGGCTATGTAAAATGACTAATTATTTTCAATACATATGCACGCTTGTGTCCGTGTGATTATCATTTAATTGCAAATATGTTCCCTCATGCTATTCTCAATTATATATTACTGTTTTCCTCGAACTTTTATAAAAGTAAAAACAAAAATGCCACCGTTCTCGGGGCATTTAAGGAAAAAATGAAACGGACGTGGAAAAATGCCATCAAAGAAGAACATGCAGGGTGTGTGTTGTTTATCGCCAGGTGCTTCTTAAAAACGCGCGCGCCAACCATAACCAGAGACAGATGTTAACTACCTTTCAAGGAAGAAGAAAAAAAAGTTCCTTTGCTTCTTTACATGCTTTTTTCTTTATAAATCAACATCCGTTCAGGAAGACGTCTTGGTTTTGTGGTCCACATACTTTGGCTGTAAGAACTTCCTCATAATAAGTATGTACTTGCATAATCAAAAAGCTTTTACATATGTGTATATACTACTTGCATTTAAGATTTCTTTCCTTGCTAAGGAAACATGGTTAACGCAAATTAAATTTCAGTGATGAGAGCAAAGCACAATAATTCTAAAATGCGCGAAATTTTGTCGAGAGAACAGAATTAATAAATGAATATATTCCAATTATACAGGATGCAGGCAGACATATGCACATCCTGTTGTAATGTTGCTTTTTTTGTACTCATACAATTATATTTTCGTGGGTATGACCTGTATTTCTTACTAGGGCAAGTCAAATCGGGAGATACACTACTTATTACTGGCACGTCGATGTATAGCATGATTATACACTTCAAAGTAAGGACAGGCGCACTCAGTTTCACCGGCTGCTGGTGTGGCATCTGGTTTCCATGAAGAAGTAGGATTTTATGTAGCCAGCCAGAACATCCTTTTTAGTTTGTAAAGAACTGTGGCCGGGACCGTTTCACGGGCATTTTAGTTTTTAGTTCATAAAAAATTTATCCTTTGTTCTATAATAGATAATGCATTTTGCTTAAACAAATCGTATATTTTATTTGAATTCCTGCACAATGTACTTAATTTGTATAATACTTCGAAATCCTGTGGTGTTCGTTGCTTCGTATGTGTGGTAATGATGCTTTTAAAATAGTTTGTAAAAAAGTGATTGCACATTTCGTTATTATTCGAAACACGAAATTAAAATACAAAATTACCTGTTGAATTGAAAACAAGGATTTCTGATCTATTCTAATAGTTTCTTTTATGTTTGCTATTGTCTAATTATGGAGAATTTATGTTGAGCGTGAAAATGTTTGGAAATTTAGATTTCTCTAAGAAAACATAGTTGTGTCTGTATTCGATTAAACGTAGACATACAAATCGAATATCTCGAGTTTACTGACGGGTCGACAATGTTTTTTACAAATCAAAATCTTTACTCCAAAATATTATTTAATTCTTATTGAATAAAATATACTGGAATAACTTTAGGTAAAATATTCCGTGCATAATCTTATTGAAATGCAAGGAAATTTTGTAGTTCGCCACGCGCTCTTAAAATTATTTTCAGAAGAAATCGCGGATAAAGTATAATCCATTAAAATAATTATTAGTTCTCAGTTAGGTACGTTGATTCTATTTCGTCATTTTTTACTACTACGTTGAGTGAGATCGATACATAAAACTTTATGTATACTATCAAAATTCAATATAATTATAAAATATGCTTTCTTATTGTGATAAATAATTGCTTTAAATTCAATGGAAGAAGTGCGTGTATATGGTGTGTTGTTAACGGCAATTACATATTTCCTTAAATTCATTATAGCATGCTTTTTTGGAATCAATTCCATCATGAGTAACTGCTACAAAAATTGAAAAAGCGTACATTTTAAGGCCGGGTTTTCACGACTGCCAAATATCTTTCACTATATTGACGATTATCAGTGGATTGAATTCACAGAGGATTATTTCGACTATCAGTGTAAAGTTAGATGCAGTGCAGTACATTGCTTTGAACATATCTCAAATTAAGTCAAATTTATTAAAACTTTCGGCAGCATTAACTAAGTCTAAAAATTCATAGAATCGGACTTAACTGTTCCTATTTGCCAACCCCTACTTGAATCCGATCATAATCTTGCATGGAAACATGGCGAGAACTGCTACTACTGGAGTAAATTAGACCGGTAAATTCTTTTTTCTGGTATACACATTTTGTTGTTGTTGTAATATGGCAAGCTTTTCGTTTATTTGAACCAGTTCTTAAAATCTAGTTGGAATGTCCACGAAAACCAGAAGAAAGTTGTATTATTACAAAATCAAGGGTATGTTGTTAATATATATAGGCTTACCATCTCCACTTTCAAAATCCTTACGCTAATGGTCCATAGACTCAAAATGTTGTAATTTACTATGGCACTTCCGAGAT
Source organism: Dasypogon diadema (assembly GCA_006980735.1). Lineage (NCBI taxonomy): Eukaryota > Metazoa > Arthropoda > Insecta > Diptera > Asilidae > Dasypogon > Dasypogon diadema. Next base: position 22,340 of record QYTT01085666.1, read on the forward strand.
ATTTATCCTGGAACAAAATTCGGTTCAATGAGTGAAATCAGTTAATGAATGGTTTGCATTGAAACACATTCAATGAATTTTTTATTTATGTCTACAACTTTAGAGCTTACGACTATTGCTCAAAGAAATTTTATTTACTCATGCTATCACTATTTATTATAATATTATATACTGGTATTTCTTTCTCTGAAACCTAAAATCTAGTTTTCCCTGTTTTTATATATTTTAATATTAATTTTCAGAAAATTGGTTGCCGCATATTGAAAGTATTTTCAAATGTTGCACCGCAGAGTACGGATCGAATTGTTCAAATCATTGGCAAACAAGATCAGTGTGTAAATGCTGTCCGTGAGGTTCTCAATCTCACCAGAGATGTAAGAATATCTGCTGATAGATAAAAATAACATTTATAATATTTATCCTTTAGACTCCAATCAAGGGCGCCGTTCACAATTATGACCCAATAAACTTTGATGATGTCTATGCGGATGAGTATGGTGGCTTTGGAGGGGTGCAAAATGGTGGTGGAGGTGGTGGTGGAAACTTCCGTGGTGGCGATCGCCAATCAAGATTTGATCGCGGAAGAGATGGAAATAGATTTGGCGGTGATCGTGGGGGACGACGAGATGATAGAAGCCGCAGCGGTGGTCGCAGAGATCGCGAATATATAAACCCGTGGGCTAATGATAATATGATGGGTAGCGGTCCAGGTAGTATGGGAGGAGGAGGTGGTGGTGGCGGCTTTGGCGGTGGAAGTGGTGCCGGATTTGGTGGCGGTAGCAGCAGCGGATTTGGCGGAGGTAGCGGTGGCGGCGGCGGCGGCGGCTTTGGGTCCAGCAGTGGAGGTTTTGGATCAGGAGGTGGAAATTTCGGAAGCGGTGGCGGTGGTGGTAGTGGCGGATTTGGAGGTGGTAGTTTTGGAGGAAGTAGCGGTGGAGGGAACTTCGGCTCTTCTGGCGGCAATTTCGGAAGTGGAGGCGGTTTCGGAGGTGGAAGCATGGGCGGAGGCAGTATGGGAAACGGCATGGGTGGCGGTCTAGGTGGAGGTAGTATGGGTGGTGGTAGTATGGGCGGTTCTGGTGGCGGCGGCGGATTTGGTGGCGGTATGAATGGCCAAAATGATGGCAAGAATAGCACTCAAGTCACTATTCCAAAAGATGTAAGCCAAAATCAAATATCACTTTTGAGCAGAAATTTAGCTTTTCTATTTCAGCTTGCTGGTGCAATAATTGGAAAGGGTGGTGGCAGAATTAAACGCATCCGAAATGAGTCTGGAGCGTATATTACCATCGATGAACCGCTACCAGGATCAAATGATCGCATTATCACAATATCTGGGAATCCAAAGCAAATACAAATGGCCCAATATTTGCTTCAGCAGAGGTAAGCTTTTACTACTCTGCACAGTACTAACATTTCTTAATATTCTCATGGAAATTTGTTAATACAGTCAATTGCAATTATTAATCACTTACTAATAATAATAATCATCATGGACCAGTCAAAAATTAATGCAGGTGACAGTGTCTGTGTTTTGGCATATTTTGTATGGAAGACTAGTGATTTTGTTGTTTGGTTTTCAAATTAACAAAAAATCCCTCGTCTTTCTACAATGTATGTTGCCTTCTGCTGGAGCTTTTAATACTATTGGGGGAATAAAAGTGCTTTTTCTTTTCACGATAATTATTTTCATTCTGTTCATTTCGTGTTTTTCTCTTCATGAATCAATGTGTATGTGATTTGTTCTAATGATTTTTGTACTAATCATAATCATATGAAAATCTATTATATTCTAAATGCATCTTCATTATAACTCTCTTCTCTTCTTGGCATTTAAGTTTGTTTAACTTTACATGTACCAGTAATGTTCTTTGTTTGTTTATTCCCAAAATTGTGAATTGTATTTGGGGAAGCCTTACGTTCGGCATAGATCAAACAGTAAGTAACCAAATGGGCGATTAACATTAACACACAGTTTGTAACTTAACTAAACGCATTTGTAATACTGTACATAATTGCTTGCTTTCATGTCAAATGAACTCAAGATTCCGGGATTAGAAGTTGTTTGTTAAAATCCATTCACTGCCATAATAAATAGAAGTAGCTTTAATAAGAGAGTGCTTAAAAGCGAATAGGTTAAATTCGCAAAATTACTTTTCTTCCTTCCTTAAATAATTATGTTTTGTTAATCTATCTTTCAAGTAGATTACAATTACACAAAAGTCATTTATGGGAACAAGTGAAAACTACACCTGGTCTGGTGCAATGATCTGATTCTATAATCTTCATCAGTCATCTGTTTGTGTGTAGGAGCATTAATCACTTTCCTATTAGGCAAAACCTGCTAACGAGTCCACAAAACCTTGCGCCTGCGACTTGACCACAACAAACAAGTTGAAAGTGTAGTGCACCCACCTAGTTCTCCCCAAAGAGGGAGACACGTTGCCTTGTCTAAATACAGGTATCCATTGTTTTGCGTGGACACACATCCATTTTTAGTCACATATAATCACTTTTCCCAAAATTTGTTGTCTAACGGATTTTGGAACTATTTAGACATATTGACTTGTCCAAAAAGTTACGTTGGGACCAATTCAACGGTAGATGTTATGTAGATTTTTGATGCACGAAGCCGAGTCAATATAGTTAGCGATTTTAGTATTGTATGTGGGTCAAATCTTGTTAGCAATTCTTATAAGAATGCGGTGATTCCTTACTTGGAACAGAACTGCAAAATTTTGTCGCAAATGCGATGATAGGTGAAGTTAGAACAATTCAAAGATGGACAATGGACAAAACACGTTTAGCATTTCAAATAGGATTTTTAAGGGAAACAATTAATCTTAATTCTTACAGAGCATCCTTTGTATAATTATGATTGCAAAATTTTAAGGCAGTCGTCAACCGAACTTTTGAGTTTACTTAATGCTAATTATGAATAGCTTTTATTCAACAAAACACAATGTTTTGTATTATTTTTTATTTACCATAAGCTAATAGCTTTTGCAATTAAAATCAAGTGATTCGAAATAAAAATAATGTGTAATTTCCATAAATTTTCCTGCCTAATAGGCATATTCGTCTTAACCATGAAAAGATAAACGAAGTGACAAAATTCAAGCAAAGCCAGCCAAATTGGAACGAGCTTGTTTGATACTCGTCTCGATCTGACGTCACTACATTTCCAGTTCGGCCGCCATCTACTTCAGTCGTTTCTCCATCTGCAAACTCTTATTATGACTAACTGCCAAGTGTAAAGGTAAATACTGTCTACAATCCGAGAAAACAGAGTGCAGAGAATAATAACCCCTACAATTTTTATTTTATTTTAAATTAGGGGCGTCTTTTAGAACCTCTTGGTGGTCGGAGAACGTTCCATTACACACACGATCTGAGGTCACTAATTGTTGTAACGAGACGAAGACTTGGATTGGAATCGATACTATGTTAATTTATTAGTTACGAAATTATTCTGTCGGATGTTCCAAAAATGTAATTGCCCCTATCTAAACTTAGGTAAATGCCAATTGAAAAGACCTTTTAAGTATCCTCCTAAGACAGGCAGTGAACGTTTTTTGACATTCTGCCCAGTGATTCCTCGCTCGAGAGTAGTAATATGAGGAACTTATTGCTTATACAACAGAGTGAGAAAGATGGATGCTATCCGGCGAGTCATCGCTGGGCAGAAATTCTAGAAAAAGCATTGACTACCTGTGTTAGGAGTTGACAAATATTTCTTTAATACTTGATAGGGTCTATTCCAATCCAAGTCTTCGGCTTTTTTAAAACGTGACGTCAGATGTCTTGGCCATGAAGCTTCGCTAATTTGTATCACACTTTGTCGAGTCAACGATTGATGTTAAAAATCAATGAAAGCAAACGAATGGGAACAAGCCAGCTTGTTTGTTGACGTCACGAATTGTTATAGCAAGACGAAGACTTGGGACTGGAATGGATCCTAAGAATTTAATGCACTGGTTTATTGTACATTCCTAATCAACAAAACACCACATATACTTTCCCAACCATTACTGCCCGTCATCACATTTATAAAGCAATGTGGTAATTTTTAAATCCAATTTCTGTTTTACATTTCATAATTTGAAGAAATGTTCATTACACAGAATATTATATACTGATGTATCATTTCACTCTGGTACTTTCGGGTTTATTGCTTTTCTTGTATCAATTGCCACCATAAGAAGCTTTTAGTTTTAAAAATTGTGTTAAATATTTCATTTTTTTTGCCATTCATTCTCTAACTTTTATGTATACAAAAATTTTTTTTACAAAACTAACTTAAATGCCAAAGAGACCCATATAAATATTGTAAATATATTAATTAAAAATTATATGGAAACTTGATCATTAACAAAGCTGAATTTCTTTTTCAGTGTGCACGAGAACCGCCGAAAATTTTAAATTCGGTGAAGAAGGAGTAACCCAAAAATAAAGCGACTATAATTTTAAAATAGGGGATAAGAAAACTATCATATATAGCTATTTACCTTACTTCTCTACCAGTTTTAGCATAATTTACAGTTTGTTTTAAGTTTGATTTTAAGAATAAAACCAATTACATGATAAATTTTACTAGGCATGGTTTTCCAAGAAAACTTATATAGTTGCGACGGGCATTGATTTTTCTTGATTTTTATTAGAGCCAGACCCGTTTATATATTAATAAATAGCTTATCAACAGTTTGAAGACAGAAATGTAGGACGTCTTGAGCCCTTTATTTTATTATAAATAGAAGCAAGCAATATTTTGCAGTAAAATTTAAATTATTAGTACAAAAAATCATTCATGTTACGAAATAAATGAGGATGAAAATTATGCAAAACCAGCGGTATAGTCGCCTGCAAGAAGACTTAAGAACTTGTAATTACATAAGAGCATAGTTATTGTCTTTCCCTGCCTGTACCTCTCTTCAACTATTGTCAATAAGTACTTCATGTTTTACATGCGCTATAATTGTACTATCGTAAAATTTTACTATTAAGTTTATTCATGATTATCCCTTACTTTTAATTAAATCATCAATACAGAGAAAATGTGGATATGCGCGGTATGTGAAATACATTTTTTTTATAGAAAAATTTGATTTTTCTCATTTTTACCTTCTTTCCTCGTTTTTTTTTTTGCTGATATCAAAATGAATTATTTATTTGTAGACAATTCCCGTTCGCGAATAAAAACAAAAGTACATTATGAGAAAGGATGAATCGTGAATTTATTATTGTCGACATTGACTATGAGTATCACAAATTTCATAATATCTGGGCAGTCTAGGGGTGCTATAACCTAGACAACAACAAAAAAACAGTGTACACTGTGCGACACATAATAAGAAGAAGCCCACAATAAATTTACAATTTTCAGAAAAACTGCGAGTGAATAAGAATTATAGTTAAGTCAATTTAATAAGTCTGTTTGTTTCGTTAAACTTTTACTGCACTACAGTGTAGAGTAGAAGAACCATCAAATGCCTACACCTGGATTGCATTGCCTTAATAATGGTTTTGAACAAACAATAGCGGGTATAAATAGTGGCTTGGCGTAAAATTGATCTAATGAAAATCATCTAAGTGTAGTAACAAATAAGATCGTCTGTGAGGTGCTTTTCAAAAAAAAAAAATAACCGTGAAATTAGCCAATTTTCATGAAAACTAGGTAGTGGGAGCGAAAAATTTATGAGAACATCGACTGTTGTAAAGAATATGTTTGCAAAAGAAGTCGGTTTCGATTGATTGTACAGGAAGAAAGCAATAGAATTTTATATTGATGGTTTGGAAATATGTTGCTTTTCAGATGAGTTAAAATTCAAATAAGATCAAACTGGAAGTTAATTCAGCGTGTTGGAGTGCGGGGAGGTTTCAGGGGGTTTCACATCAAGAGTGGCAGGTTTGTCAAAACGAAGTTTTGTTTTTGTCGCTGTCGCAGCCGGCTAAATCTATTTCAATATGGTGCTTTGCAAAATAGTAAAGTGAAAAAATGTAAGAGTTGATAGAGACTAAAGAAATTCCCATTTTATATAACCAACCAATATAGAGATAACGGTAAAAATGTTCCCAATATTTTCTTTTTTCCTTTATTTGTATTTAAGCAGAGCTATCAATAATAGAAATTATTTATCGGAACTAGGGCAGATTTTAAAAACAATACTTTATCTAATTATCAACAAGTAATTACTTTAAATGAACTGAATACAAAACTCCGATTAGTGAACAGTCCATTTTATAGCGTCTCTTAGATAATTGTAAATACTGAAAAGTATAAAGACATTATTGATGAAGGGAAGAGACACTATAAAATTGACAATTGTTGTATCAGGACTTATGATTAAGTTTGTAATGTTTATTTGATTGTCAGGCAAGTTTTTCAATGCTGAAAGGGAGTTCAAATATTACGAGAAGGTGTAACTTTTATATAACCGCAGTAAAATAAGAATATCTGTTCTTAAAAAGTAGGACCTGTTTAATAGGGCGAAATAGATTTTTTTTAAAGGTACAGCATTACCCCTTATAACGGGGAAGATGTGTTCCTATTAGCATATTTTCCACTTCTACAACTTAAAAATTAATTTCATGAATGCGGCATTTTTGACACTGTGCCAAAATAGCTAAAAATTTACCGGAAATTTCATAAAGAAAGAAAACTTGATGCGCAATGAGTTTGCTTTCCTCCTCATTTAGTACTGCAAGTTCTCGTTAGTAGAGCTGCCTCAACGGTTTGTGCCCTTTGCAGGAATCGCACCCACACTCACAGAGGTGAAAGTCTGCAGAACTGCGTCCCAATCAGCTCGGTTACCGGTGACCCAAATATCGTATACAATAAATATTATAGGCTTCTCTACATGTGATTTCTGAAGAAAGCTGCAAAAAATCTCATCAAAAGGCCAACACAATGACTCGTTTCGAGTTTTTGTACAGAGGCGGCACATGAATTGGACAGAGGATTATCATTTTGTGATGAGGAAAAGTTCATTCTGAACGGACCAGATGTATTTAGTTCAATACTGGACGATCTACGGAAAGATAATTTATCAAAGTTCAGTTGGAATTGGAATTTTCAAAAATGTGAGCAAGCTTCTCCTCTTATGAAACGATTCCCGAAAATATGAAGAGATGTTAGAAGCATTGTCAATCCCATTTGTGGAGAACGGATTCATTTAATCATTTTCTCAGCAGAATTATGTCGTAATTCGTGCAAATTCTAACTCTCAGCGCCTCAGGCCTACTGCCTGAAACTTTTATTTAAAAAATTTAATTTCATTATATAGACCCCACTTAAGCGTCCACATTTCCAAAATTTGAACTTATTACTTTGCAAATTTCCAGAGAATTTGCTGACATGTTTTATATTAAGTTAATAATACTAGTTTTTGTAATTTCAGCCCTAAGGTAAATGTGTTTCGGTTTTCTGCAAATCCCTTTTGTTTTTATTTCAAATTAAAAATGCACAAGGTGAGTTACGGACATGTGATAATTGGCCGGCTACGGATAGGTTTCAATAGAGAGACGAGCAAAAAATTTCATGGAGTAAGGTGATACGGTCATTTCAAATTTTCTGGCTTGCATTTTA
>QYTT01085666.1:31440-42718 GCA_006980735.1 Dasypogon diadema
TTTGCTGACATGTTTTATATTAAGTTAATAATACTAGTTTTTGTAATTTCAGCCCTAAGGTAAATGTGTTTCGGTTTTCTGCAAATCCCTTTTGTTTTTATTTCAAATTAAAAATGCACAAGGTGAGTTACGGACATGTGATAATTGGCCGGCTACGGATAGGTTTCAATAGAGAGACGAGCAAAAAATTTCATGGAGTAAGGTGATACGGTCATTTCAAATTTTCTGGCTTGCATTTTACTTAGCTTAGAGCCTATTCCAATCCAAGTCTTCAGCTTCGTCTTCGTCTTCGTCTCGTTACAACAATTAATGACGTCAGCAAGCAAGTTAACTTATTCCAATTCGTTTGCTTAGCTTGATTTCTGGCATTTCGTTCATCTTTTCATGGTTAAGGCAAGTGTGTTTATTAGGCAGAAATTAATATAGAATTTTCGCTATAATCCATTTTATTTTAATTGTAATACTTATCAGCTTATTTTAAATAAAAAATAAACCGAAAAATGTGTTTTTTATTACTAAAAGCTGTTCATAATTTCTGTGAAGTCAAGTCTGTCGTTAACTTGATGAAGTGTTATACAAACTAATCAAGCTACATAGCGTAGACAACTGACGTCACTAACTGTTCTAACAAGCTGAAGACGATGACTTGGATTGGAATAGGTCCTGAGAATTTTCAGATGACCTTCCGGCGATTGAAAGGCCGGAAGGAATTCCGAGATTTCTTCGAGTTGACGAAGTTACCAAATACGCGCGTTACACGGAAAAATTCGATTGTATATTTACTAATGCGCGTTTTTTACTCTCATTGATGATGTTTCATGCACCTGCAGTTTATTGTGCAGATTCGTGTTGAATAATTCCCACAATATTTTTATCTATTTCTCCGCATGGAACTTTATTTGCGAGAAATTAAAAAAAGCTCCAACGGTTATTTCTTAAGCCTAAAACAGAACGTGCAGGCAGTAGCAGCGAATGCGGCCCTATTGGATAAAGAAAGTCACGCGAACACACGACGGCAAATAATTTTGTTGAGCCGCCACTACCTGTGCATTCTGTTTTACCTGAAATATTCTGTTAAAAATTTACCTGTTCAAATTACAGTCGAAAATATTCAATTGCAAAAAATTTCCGTCTCAATGGTAGCGCCCTAGTTCGCTTATACAGTAGAACAAGCCCTGCACATTGCCACTAAGTTGTGCAGGATAGACTGGCCCATTTAAGGGTATATATGTATTACCAAAACCGTTGCATAGCGCACCCAGCGTGTAATGGGTCTGACAAGTATGAAATAAAACCGCTTCCTCATTAATTTAAATTTATTTAATTCTCTTAATGCTGTGCAAAATACACTGAAAACGAAAACACTTCAGCTGATAATGGAAAAACATTAAAAAAATTCATGCACCGGCATGGTTTATTTAAAAACACGAAAATGTGTTCTTTTCTAATATAAAAATGACACCCCTAAACATTCCTCCTTACGGTGTATGTTTTTGGGATGCAATCGAGCGCAGCAGCCGGTTCCCACACAAGAATGTGAATATCGCTATTGGAATAAGGAAACGAATTGTTTCGAACATTGTGAGCTGCAACCAGAAGATGCCGAACAATGAAAGAATGGCCCCAAATCCAAGATGGAACCCAAGAGTGCTGAGACTAAGTGAGAAGTTCGACACATTTATACCCAATTTTGCCCACAAAATGAACAGAAGGACAAGAGGAGTCAAACACAATCCAGTGAAGATATCCGACACAATGCGAGAAGGTCTCTTTTCGGGTTCACGGAATTTATGAACAATTTCAGGCAGTGGCTCCCTACTTTTAGGCGCTGATTGTTCTGAAAAGAAGTAAATTTCTATTTCCAATTGCACAAAATTAATGGCATTTACCTTTCTTCGGCTCGTGCAGGAATTTAAGCTGAATGTCAGCAATGTGCCACCTGAATGAGTTCGATATCGAGGCATCCCCGACAATCAGCTCCAATTTGTATAAACCGGATTTGTGTCCGAAATCGGCGGCTCTAGCTCCCACATCCATGTCAAATTTGTATGCTTTTGTGGTGTCCTGCTCGGCGACATAAATAATTTCCTCCTCAGTATCTTTGCGTGCTAAGCGGACAAACGCCTGATGAACGGATATAACCTTGGTAGTACCATCGTCAGTGAGTACCACTTTCATGACAACTTTCTGCGTATGATCTGCATTCAGGGGGTCTGGCAAGGTCGATGGATACATCACAGTTTGCTTCTTGAGAGCCGACACAGCATCAGAATCTCCGACACCAATCTCCAGCGAATGTACCTTAACCTTTCCCAGGACTTTAAAGTCAAAGGTTTGGGTGTAGCTGTCTGCGGTGATGTCAACCGTGTATATGTTTCTCGTTGGTTTATAAGCACTCAAGTCAGCGCTGAACACCGTTTTGTCGGAGCTCCTTGCAGCGAATTCGACTTTTTCAGCAAGCACGCCATTTCCTTTCTTTGCTAAAATTTTCCCGTACACTCGAGATGGAGGCGTAGTTAGAGGAGCACCCAAAAGATCGACAATTTTAAGATTTAGCACTGGGGATTCTGTCTGCAGCTGAGCATTGCCAATAATTTGAATACAAACTGGAGAAACCTTTGCATCCGTAGAGAGCATTTTCAGGGCCTCGAGGAATACATGTGCACCTTTCGGTGTCTGCACCGATCGACGGTTGAGGAAGTAAGTAGCAAATTTTATGGCTTTTTCCTCGGAAATTGGAGCGGGTTTTTTCAAGGCTCTAGTAAGTCTAAAAGTAGAAATACATGCAAGGTGAAATACGACTATGCCGTGCAACCAACTTAATTCCGATAGGAATGAATACACTTGAACTAACTTACCTGAATGCGCCATTTATAATCAGTCCTGTGATGCTCAGTCCACCTTCGAACTGCAGCATTTTCCCATCAACCTCATCGGCCTGTGCTATGGCATCCTCAATGCGTTCCACGACAAAAGCAGCGGGCTCCCCGAGTTCTGCGCCTACGCCAAAAGCATACCCTAACCTGGAATATCAGAAATATTTTTTACACTTTACAAGTGGAAGAAAATTTCGAAAAACTTACCCATTCAAGGAGTCGTCCTTCTTCAAAATATTCTGCAAATTCTTGGCCAGTTTGTCCTTTGTGGCTTTGTCAAGCTGCCCTCCAAACTCCTTAAAAGTAAAGAGATTGAAAAACATTTCCTGGCTTGTCGTAAATTCTTTCGAAAGCAGATTAGCACTGCTAGGAATAGTAGAGGGCAACGGTGCTGAGCACTTCAGCTCTTTATATGTTCCAACCAAGTAGAAGTTCTTTTCAAAATCCTAAAAGTGCCAGCGTTTAGTCTTGCAAATGTTGAATTAACGAAACCTCCAACTTACATTTAACTTTGATTCTGCATGGGCCTCAGACGCCTTATTGCAAACTGTTTCCTTCTCATTATTCGTCAACTGGTTATAGTTTTTGGCAGAATAATAAATCGACTGCAAATCGCCAGATTTAATGCCCTCGGCGAAAACTTTCTGCAACCGAGCCAAATCAGAGCCACTTACATGACTATCAACTGTTTTGGCTGATAAATTTAACTGTACACTGCAGATCAACAAGACTGCTACAATACCTACAAAAGAAACTATTGAGTCCCTTTCAAATAAAACAATCTGAAAAATCCAATCGAAAGTTGACATTTGTCATTGATAAAGGGTTTGCCGGCTCAGGCGGAATAAAGGATGAGTTTTTCCTTTCTGATGGAGAGAAAATATCAGCTTGAGAATTTGTAAACACTTACATATCCTTGACATGATTACACGATTTAATCAATCCAAATTCCTAAAGCCTAAATGAACAGAACTACAGACACGTCAGCTTAAATAAACCAACACTTCCCCGGCAAACACAGTCTTCTTCTTCGAATCTAAAATGGTTCTTTTTATCAATGCGCTCAGCAAAGGATTAGAGAGCAATTACAGGGCGACACAATTCTTGATGAAATTTCTTCACTTTTTATTTTTTAAATATTTTTAAAATGCAATTTCTGCAGAAATTTGTCTTAAGATTAAGATCTTGGATTTATTGGAAATTACGACGCTTACATTCAACTAAAAGTTTGATGAGGTAATAAAAGAGAAATGGGCTTTCAATCTCAGCTTACCCCAAAATCCCCAAAAATGCGAACAAGTTCTCAACATGCAACAAACCAAGCTTTCAGCTTCAGCTTCCACACGGCGAAGGGGAAAATGTCTTTTCTTGTAAAACTTTTAAAGCTGACAACACCAATCCATGGTCAGTTTCAGTTCTAAAGGGTCTGGCAAACGTTCAGTACTTCATTTGTAACGTTTAGTTTGGTGGAATTCTTCATTTGTAACGTTTAGTTTGGTGGAATTCTACATTGTCAGTGTGTGTGTGTGTGCAAAATCTCGAAAAATACCCGGGGATCATAATTGGTAGCAGGCAAATCTAAACTTACCCATCTAAACCTATCATTTACAATGCCTCCTATTTAAACCTGTCATTTTTTACAGTGCCTCCTATTTTAACCTTACAATTGTAAAATTCTTCACGCACACAAAGCTAACTTCTCTCTTTTCTCACGCATTCAAAGACAACTCACGTACCCAGTACCCATACCCAAAGAAAATTTCTCTCTTTTTTCCTTCTTTTCCCTCCAAGTTTCGAATTTCGAAGGTGCAAATCTATTTTGTTCGTAACTCGAAATTTATTCAGTGCTGATAAGGTTGCTGCGACCGACGTGCTGAAGAGGTGTTCCCGTATTTTAGGTGAATTTTGAGGCGAATAATTTTAACCCCTTGTGAACTTGTGTTAGAGCAGTGAGAGTGCAAAGTGAAGTGGTTCCAACCTGCCCGGATCCAGGTGGAAAATTATGTAAACGTTTCGAATGGGACCCTGTGGAGGTAATCAAATCACGCGTGTGCCAATCAACTCATATCAAAAAGAAGTGCAGTGTGGTGAGCTGAGCAGTGAGGGAATAACATTTTTCTGGTTACGTCGGGGAAAACTTGATTCCATTTTATTAACAGCGAATCGACGAATTTTCTTGGCCCTCTGTTCTGGTGAACGTGAAGACATTTCTCAGTGTATAAGGCTGCGGCACACTCACGAAATTAGCGCTGTAAGAAGTAAGGAAGGAGTCTGCCGTTTCGCGAACGAATCTAATTTTCTCGTCTGGGAGGTTTTGTGTGCGTCTCGCCGACTTTGAATGCCAAAAGTCTGATCAAGCCAAAAATTCCTGGTGCGGTGGAAATGCAAATTGAAAGTGTCCGAATCAAAAATACTTAGGAAGTTGAGTGCGCAAATATTTTCTCTGCGGAGAGAGATTTTTATTTTCCCCGGAATTTGTGATGCTCAAATTGGAGAAAATATCGGTTCTGTGCTATTTGCGAATTAAGCGAGTTCTTGGGCTCAGCGATTTCTGAATTCCACTTTAGGAGTATGTTCTGAGTCTGAGGATTTCGGGGTTAACCCAGAGCTCCTGACCACATCCGTCGCCCGCTCACCGACATGGCGAAACGAAAAGGAGTTTCCAAAGCGAGTAAGTACCATACCAGGCCACTGTATTTCTAATAAGTTTTTTGTTCGAGCCGGAGCTCTATAACTCTGAATCTAATTTTTTACGCTGCCTTGATAACCCCCTGAACGGTCAGCAGAAACGAACGCGACTCAAAAAATGGTCTAAAAACGCCTTGACGTCAACACACATGAAGCACAAGAAGCAACGAAAAGAAAAAAGTAAGCAAAGTATGCAGAAAATCGTTGAATTCTCGGTTTTCTTCCTCCGCGCTGAGTGCCTCATTATGCCCGAAGTCGACCCCTCACAGCACCTACAGATAAGCCATCACACGAATTTGTCACCCACTTACCAGGGAATTCGTCTGGCTGGGAACCAGTGCTGCTAGCATGTTTCAGCGGGGCGATTAGTTCACCGCTCAGGGAAGTACTCCCAGTAAATGTGGTTGACGATTAAATTTTTAATGGCACGCAGAATTTTGGTAAATTTTACGGCGTTTCAACATTTAAATACATTTAATCGTAAAGATGAGACGCATTCATGTGGTGAAAGGAACTGAAATTTGCCGGGAGCTCTAACTTATTCTGAATTTACTTGCAAAATATATTTCCCAACTGCTCTAATTTAAAGTGCAAGAACGCACGTTTGTATACACTCAAACCTCTAATTCTTTTTTGTTTTCAGCCTTTTTAAGGCTAGATACTCTAAATAATGCGAATGAAAGAGAAGTTAGGGGTGAAAATGATCCCTTTGGTAGTTCTAGCGTTCGCCTATAACCGGATTCTCTCAAGTGGTCTCTTCATGACCTATTTCTGATATTTTGGAATTATTTTCCTGAACTTAACACGTTGAACTGCCTGCAAAAATTAAATTTGCTCTCCTTATAACTCTAACAAAATGATAATTTTCTGATGTAGGTTATGAACTGAGAATTCTCCCTCATCTAATTCATAATAACTTTCTTGAAAAATTATTCAAATGACAGAAAATTCGTTCAGGCAAGTCAAACGCCTCCTCGTCATTGTGATGATGATCAAATTGACTGGCTGCGATCATAACACCAAATTTTTTTTTTAACCAAGGAAGAGGAGTCTTCTGTTTACATTTTCATGTGTAAATTTAATTTCGAAAGCTTTTTATTAGACATCGTACTGACGCCCTAAGTACCAAATCATAACATGGAACTTCACCTGAAAGTACTCTTCAAATAATTAAAAATATGGAAAACAGCCACAAGAGAGGAGTTAATGAATCATGCTATTTCTCCTAACTCCTCGTCTAATAGTTCCCCCAGTGAGTCGAAGAAGTAGGCTACTCTTTTTCTATACAGCATCTGCAGAAATCGTTTAAAAAAGCAACTCCTTTTTGGCCACAACTGTCTTGACGTTTCGGAAATATTAGAATAGCCTGTCGATTGGCCTCTCTCTTTGTCGATTCTAGAGATCTGTCTATTTTTTTAAGGTATTGTGTAATCGCAGGGGACAACCCTCAATTATCTACATTTTCATTATATTATTTTCATGGTATTTTTCTACATAAAATAAGTTCCTAATAAAAAAGAAATACCAAATCGGAAGCAAACAAATATTTATTCCCATTTTGGTGGAGTAAAGGAACCAGAATGATAATTTTTGTAAAAACATGGAAAGCAGAATATACCTGGACAATTTGCACAACAAATAAATGAAAGATTTTTTACAAGAACAAGGTGTTTTAAGACGAAACTCTACACAATACGTCTAATTACAGCAAAGTCCAGAAATGAACTACTATAGATGTTTTCATGCTTCCGATTTTGACCTGTTGGCTTGGAAAATCAAGCCCAGATATCCAATATTTTCTGTTCAAAGGAACGGCTGTATATGGTCAGGTAAAAAATGTTACCTCGAAACTAATACTTCTTACTTACATTTTCAAGATTGTCTTTTCGTATATAAGATATAAAATCTTTTGCCGCTATTTTTACGGGGGGATAGGAAAGGGTGTCTCCAAACAAATGTTGATGAGGACACTTCAGGGAATCCATTGGTATACGGCATATCGATTAATTATTAGATTGGGATTATTGGGGTAGTGGTGTCGCATAAACTCTTTAATCAAGATAAAATTAATTTTATTAACATCATCCTAATTGATTCGAAATTGTAAGGCATGTGCTACACCAAACAGGTGACATAGTGATATAGTTGCGTTATAGTGATTATCACCAGCGCATATAATTCAATGCTGGCCGTTTCATTGACAATGCTGAAGTGATATAGTGATAAGTTATTATAGTGATCATCACTGTTGTTTGCCGGAGAGATTTTAGCAAATCAAATTATGTGTAAACGTTTGAATTGTAAAGTCTTATTGTGGTTTCTGTTATTTGATAAAAATACTGAGGAAAAGAAATTGCATTTGGGATGTAACTGTGAAGATCATTCCAAGCGATAATAATATGGGATCCGGCTTTTCCAAAATCCTAAAATACCTAAAGAGAAGAAAACAGAACCCTTAAAATCAGCTGGCCTTACTTTTTTTCTTCCAAGGCATCATTTCAGATGTCTTATCTTTGTCACATAAAAATCAATTCCTCTTGAAGAACAAAATAATAAACTGTATGCATGAGCTTGGCACAAATGAAGACAGGGTTACAAGAACACCCGATACATTTCTAGTAGATGCATCCTCATCATCTGTTCAGATTTTTTCACCACCACCTGTTACATTACATCTGACTTTCATCTCGTCGAAAACAATCAGGGCTGATTTAAAAAACGTACCTATTGTAGCGTTATTAGCACTCTTTCATTATTACCATTGCTTTTCGAAAATATATGTTTTGTCTGCGTAATTTAGGGGCCACTTATTTCACTAAACATCGAAAGATTCTGGGCTTATCATACAAAATAACCGGAATTTTTTAGCATTCTGCTCCATATCTTTTGCACTATGTTTTAAATTGCCTTTTCTTCGCCGGCTTCTCCTCGAGATTCATTTTGACAATTTGCTATATTACGTCGTAATGAAGCAGTAACTGTTGATGTGACAATCAAGTGATTATCTCATTCGTGAATTTTACAAAAAATTCATATCACCACATCGCTATATTACTCGTTTGGTGTTACAAATTAAAAATGGATCATATATAACAAATAAGACTATCCGAAAAATAGAATGCTAAATTTGTAGTGGAATATTTGTGGAGATTTGCAGTCAACTGTCTTTAAATTAGAAATGTCTGGCAGGGTTTTATCCTATATCATCTCAATGTTCGAGCAAAGTAAAGGTAGGGATATTGTTCCGCTTTATACTCCAAACCTAGTACCATCGGATACATGAGTGCAGTTTTCTAAAATTATTTAAACGGAAAAAAACCTTAATTCTAAGAAATACATAATGTCGAAAATGTGCTTCACGAATTTTTTACTTCCAAGCAGCATTAAAAAATGGATTAAATTATAAATCATTCTCACGGAAGCTGGGGTGAGTCTAATATGTGCAATTATACATTTGTCCTCATTTAAAAAAACGCATGCATTAGGCGCACTTTCAAACTTCCTTCTCCTAAAGGTGTGAAAAAATTACTTTTATCTATACTGCAAGACAAGGACAACACTAAATTAGGTAGGCGTCTCTAAAAAAATAAAGGAAAAATATCGAGCAGCAAAAATTATTTAATCTATCGTTAAAAAGTGGGAATTGAGAACATTTGGATATTTTTCTAAAAGGTGGTGGTGGGGGGTAAATTAAAAAGCAGATTATCTTCTTGCTAAATTGCGTTTGAAACTAACTACACGAAATGAAAAACTCCTATTATCAAAGAATTTTATTTCCCCGGGAAAAGGAAATTCCCACACACCACCGCATCTTTGCCAGGGAAATAACACTAGCCAGCTCACTGTAAAAATACTCGTTCCGTGCTTGTGTTTATTCTCTAACCAACACACATAAATATCGACGTAGTGTTGTTAAATCTGTGAATGCTTTTTCAGCTGAGGCTTTTGCGACGCGGTTTTGTTTATAGTTACGTAAGGGAATTCCCTCGCAAACTAAAATGGTTTTCTGTTGAAGTGGGGAAGGAGGGTAGCATCGTTGCAGCAGGTTTCCCTACTAGGAATGGTCTTTTCTATGGATTGGGTCTGAAATGGAAGCTGAAAGGTGAATGCAATTGTGAAAAATAGGAACAGGCATGGTGTACTGTGCACAATTTGTTTGCTGGCCTGCTGCTGGTGAAGCTGCCAGTTACAGCGATTAATTCAGGCTATGTGGGTAGGTATACCTGCAAGGCCTGTAGGCGAGGGAATTCTTGCCTTGCTGCACGGATGCGACTAGAGTCCAATAACTATATGCATCATAACAAAGTTCTCTGAAGGAGGTGCTGGGCTCAGCGCTGACGCATTGCTCTTATGTGCAAGATATAAACCCAGAAGTAAATAACTTTCCTACATAAAGTTAATGGGATCTCGGGAAGTTATCAAGTCACCGGTGTGGGTTTATGGGAAATGAGGGGAATCCCTCGAGCCCGTGTGCAAGTTCATTGTCTTCACTGAAGTGCGTAGAGCAGTTTATTTCTTAGCAGAATCCCGTCAGACAAGGTTTTTAGGACGGATAAATTACACTTCTATGAAAATGGGAAAAATCTTCACGGAAATAATGCGTCCTAAGAGGTCTGTTCAGAAAGAGAGAGGGAAAGAAGAGCACCAGGACCAGGATAATTTATTGTTTCAGATTTACTTCGGAATTGTAATGCGTTTTAACAGAACGATTTCTGAGCTACAGCTATATTACAAAAAAAAATCCAGCAACAGAGCTTTTAGGTTTCAGTTTCTGTCATATTATGTGCATCAGTTAAGCATTGCATTACAGGTGCATACCATGTGCAATGGCGTGTAAATAATAGAAATAAATTTGAGAAAAATTGAAGCTACAGGAAATAACAGCGAATGAATCATTAACTCTTTTACGTCTTTCGAAGTTTCGCTTATCGTTTGAGGCTGCTGAATCATGCGTTCAAATGATATCTATCGTGTTTTTAGTACTTTATTAATAAATATGGGAATCTTAAGATGATTAACTTATTCAAAATCGAAGCAATCTGTAGAAGGTCTTGAAAAATTCCACGGAGCTGTGAAACGTCAGAACGATGCAATCTAGGACTATAAATTGTGCTTTTAGATTGTAGATAATTAGTACGTATGCTGATTCACCTTTAAACTGTCTTCTCAGATGTGTTTTACACCTTAAGTTAAAGAACTTCTACGAATTTTATCTGGTGTTCCTCTGTCAGAGACCTTTAATTTTTAAAATTCTACGTGAACTCTTGTTGTAGATAGGGCAGAATTCCAAATACTAATTTTTCAAAAGTTTCGTTTTAAGGTCATTTTAAGTCAAATTTAAATTACAAACTTAATTTTTTATTAATTACAGAAATATTTCGTATTTCATAAATTTTGAAAACCCGGGATTATGTAATTACAATCCGATTGTAAAAAACTATTCCGAACTTTCTTCTTAATATGTTTTCAAAAAAACATCTTTGGGGATTTCATTGATTTTTAGCTTAAACATTTAAAATAATAAAATTTAATAAAATACTAGTGATGTAAAAATTATTCTGGGTACGAATAGTTTATGCAAGTAGTGCCCAAGAATGTTTTTTTCAATATATTTTTTTAATATGATAGATGTGGCGGGAGTTGCTGCTTTGAATTTACATAAATTATCAAGCCCACAACCGTTTATGGATTTTCTGAAGGATTTATTTCATCAG
>QYTT01085666.1:56739-95184 GCA_006980735.1 Dasypogon diadema
CCATTATTTCACTCGTTTAGTATTAATAACAAAAGAGAATTGCTTTATGACCAAAAATTCTTGCGGTACTTATATTTTCCCAAGTTTTATAGTAATAACGTATTTGACAGCTGAAATCTGAAACATGAGAGCTGGAGAGTTTTTGGTCACAAAGTGATTCTCTTTTGTCATTAATAATAATAGAAGATAAAATATACTGAAATACTGCAGCAGCTGTTAACAGCTTCATGGAAACAGTTTTAGGTTGGGTTTTCAATTTATAACCCTGCTCGTGGAATCATACTAAATGTTCGCAATTTTTTACATAGAGCAAAAATTTAATGATGTTTACCTTTTTCACTCATAGATAATTTCATGAGGTGATTGCGAGGTCAATCGGAACTTTTTAGTAATTTGTTCGAGCTTTTCTTTCTTGTTATATATATTTGCTTGATGCTTCACTTTCCGGTCAGCAATAATTCGCTCCTTTTCAAGAGAACTCTTTTAGCTAATGGCCATGGCAAAGTGTAAGAATTCCCGGTCTTTGTCAGATAAAAAGTGAAAATAATCCCCAAGAGAATCTTGCACTTCCTGATGTCATATTTAATTGGAGTCAAAGCCGCACAGGCATTCTCAACGAGGGCATCGACAAAAAAGCCAAAATCCATTTCTCCTCAGCAGCCATATGTGCGTCGCCATTCGGCTCATTGTCAACTTGCTTATGCAAAAGTCAGGCCTGTTGATCACCCACAGGTCAGGAACACTTTTTTTATTTGGTACAACCACTGCCGAATGTAACGGCTATCCGTACGTGTTTCTACTTCACATGTTTGCCACATGACATCGCTGCCTCCGGGCATAGGCATCGGGCGCGGGTAGTGGATCTAAAAAGAAAAATTGTGTTGGCTTTTGCCTCTCTCCATTCGGCTTGAGGTTCAGTCCACAGTCTCAAGATGCGGCAATGATAACGATTAACCGAAAGCCAAAGCACATCTAGAACGAAAAAAGACGACCGGGGATCACTCAGTCCAAAGAAAAAGGAAAAAATTGTTTACATATTTTACGTCGGAGATTCCGTCCTCAAGATGTGGTGTTTATTTTTGTACATTTGCGATGGGTACACACACGACTAGGATTAACTTTAGAGGTGGCTTACTCGTCGCTGTGTGCTGTGTCGTGTGTACAGGCAGATAATTCACTGCCTCTGTGTGAAGCGCTATGCTTGGAAACGGACCGAAGTCGTCAAGTTGGCGCCACACAAATGATCACACGAGGAGCACAAAAAGACAGCACAGACGACGTTGTTTCTGCCGCTAACGCTGGCTGACGAGTTTGGTTGGACGGTTCGACGTCGACCTGCCTTTTTCCTTGAGGGTTACCATGACGGCAATTTCGTAAGATGTACGAGAAGTGCTAATAAGAGGCATCGATATATGCCGCACCGGCTGAAAATTTATTACACTTTGTCTTGTCTCGCAGCCAGCAGTCCCTGGATGTGTCGAGTGTTTTGAATGATTCAAGCTATTTTGATAGTTCAGTGATTTCATTTGGATTTCTGGGTGGAATTTTAAGACGACGGTGCACTAGCACTAGCTTTACCATACTGACACCTTCAGTAATAATATCGAATGAAGATGTATAAAGTTTTAATGTGCTTTGCAAACTTTGAAAGCTACCGTTTCGTACCTGTACAATTAGTGGGAGCTGGCTAAATAATTTTTCTCGTTTATTGCTTAACGTAAGCAGCCGTTGGCGTGGAGCGCATGTTACACAGTAACAATGTAAATCTATTCGTCTAAACCACTAAGTATATATAAGAAACCCGACTTCAAACACTGCAATCAAAAATTTTCGTTGATCTGGAAGATTTGCATAAGAAGGAAAAGGCCAAGAAATTTCACATTCTTACATTTTAGTTCTACCTAAATATTTGATGACAGGTAAAAGGGAATACAGCATTGCAATTGCTTTATTCATCTTCAGATGTAATACTAATAAGATTGACAGAAGCAACATAAGTAGCCATCAGGAAACACATTTCAAAGGAAAATACACCCCCTTCAACGACAGTTCCCAAAAACTTCCTCAGGATGGACCACTAAGATGAATATATTATGGAGGAGGTGTTCCATACAAGTTGTCATCAAGAAAATGGCACAAGTCGATGTCGATGTTAAAGTTAAACTAAACTGTAATCGAAGTCTACATATTGTTCAATCTTAAGTATGTAAATCCACGTATGTATGTATATTTAAAAAAGTAAATGTTCCAGCTTCCAAATTTACGTTCAAAAAATTTTTAGAATTTAATTTAATTTAATTATATCTTTATATAACAAAAAATCCAAGAATTGAATCATATTTTAAATTTTGGCGCCAGCTTCTGCCGTCAGTTTAGTACATGACATGCAGAAAATAGATATAGAGCAAAATATACTTTTGTCTTTTTTATAATTTTAAACGCATTTATTTATAAGACTAATAAAATTTTGTTTCCAATAATTAGAACTGAAAAGCGCTGCACGAGTGAAACCCCCTCTCAGACTCTTTGCCCATCGAAATCGGCTTTGAATACACGTATTCAGCACTGTACACGCCATACCTGTAACACGTTGACTGCCGTAATTAACATAAAAGCTTTCGTGAGAGAATTCCGTGTTAAAATGCCTTCGTCGTGAGAGGGCTTTTTAAATTCCGGTCAACGGCGACCGGCACAATGGTCAACGTTCGACGAACGAAATCTCTCTTAAAAGTTAAGACATTCAAGCAGAAAAGCTAAAAACTGGATATGTCCCTTCAGCATCCTCGCAGTTGGCACTCAAAAATTGAATTTCTGCTCCTTTTACCCTTTTTGTGAATAGGTATGATGAAGGAGGTTTTCCATAGTTTTGGAAAACACCCACTACTAAGAGACTTTTGAAAAAGAATGTGTTCATAAATGGAAGAATGCTAGTGGTTTTGAACTTCTACCTTCCAACTTCATTTTGTTAATTCTTCCATCAATCATTAAAGCTCTAGCACACATTTCCCACGCAGTCTTATGCATATAAAATTTTCCATCTGTTTAGAAGGAGGCTTAAACAATACCAAATGTGGAAGAATCCCGATATAGTAGCATATCCCTCTTAATGAAGTGTCTATGAATTTTAGGTGCACGTAAAAGGAGTACTTCTCAATTGTGTAGATTTGCCATTTAAATGAAATCATAGCTGGTTTTGGGGCTAAGTAGAATCGTGTTTGTATTTGAGGTATGATATTTTACTCTAATTGGTAGTGTGGAAATATGTTGTGTACAGCTGTTGAAATAATTGCTTAGTAATTGACGTAGGTACATAGGTGAATTTTATGATTGATCTCCATTTCTGGAGCTAATCCATTCTGTATTAGTAAACGAATTCGAGTTTTTCAATAATTCAGGTAATACAAAGTGTTCTTCAGAACTTAAAAAAGATAATGAAAAATAAGAAAAATTTATTTAAGTACGGGATTCAAGATAGCAAATTTAGTATTAAAAATATTCGAAGATTTCCAATTTCTTAGATATTCAGCCACTCGAACTCAACTTAGTGTTTACCTGCTGTTCTTTAAACAAAAAGCAAATTAAAGAATTTATCAATGTTTTTAAAAACACTACCAACCCGAGAGCAACCTATTAAATTTCCGAGAATGTTTCCGGTGCTGACCAAACATCTGTCTCGTTAAGAAAAATAAATAAATCGGAAACGTATTAACATCACCTCACCTTGCTTTTTGGTTGGTCGGCAGTGTTTAAAAACGAAAATCTTGCCAGTTGTGAAATTTTTCTACGACATTCGAAATAAAGCACTCCAAACGTAATGTTAAAAATATCTCGTGTTCTACTAAAAAGAATTTCCCGTGGTCGCCACAAAGTCGATGATATTGTCCGGTAGACTCGATGAATTTTATTTTCAGAACCGGTGGGGTGTTCATAATATATCCTTGGTGGTGATGGCGATGGTTTTGGGCTTGTGGTAGGACTAGCTTTTATCTATCAACTTTTCAGTCAAGTGACAAAGCTGGAAAGTGGTAGTTGCATATGGTAATTGAACTGCAAGTGGTTATTAGTTATAAACTGCATGCCACCGATCACATACTCCGGCTGGTGTTTCACAATTTTGCATATGCAACCCAGCCGAGAAGTGCATTAATCACAGTTGCGCAATAGAAAATACTTCTAAGCTGTCAAACATGTTGTTTCTGCGGTTGCGTTATACATGTTCAATTGCAAGCGCACGTCATAATCCGTTTTTGAGTGGGTGGTTAGTAATTCAACAGCAGAAAACAGCAAAAGCGAAATTGTATGTTATGTGGAAATGACATGAGAGGCTAAAAGGAGAAGATGCGAAAATTGTTTTTAGCTGCCCTTTTACTTATGTTTATTGTTTGTATTGTTATTATTTTTAAAATTAATAACTTATCCATACCTTTCTTGCCTTCCTATGAAAGAAAATGTCTGCATTTTTATTTCTGATCCGGCAACATTTTTAGAAAGGTTTCGTATTTGATGGAGTTGGTGGCTTAGTTTAGATAGATATGTAAAATTAACATTTTTCCATACCTTAGAATGATTTACACGGTAGATATGTTATATGAAAAATAGATTTTAGATAGCGCATAAAATGAATTTTAGTGGCTATGATTTAACATGACAACCGAAGGACAAAAGACAAATAAAGGGTTTATAGTGTGTATTTCATGGCTAAAGTTCATTTTTTCCAATATAGACTAATTCTACAGCAACCATATCGGTGACCGATCGCATTGAGGAACACACCTGCAGATTTTCTTCTCTGTTAGGGTAGGTTCGAATCCTATAAGGCACGCGGTGATTTACTTGGGGACCAGTGGTTGCAGTAATTCTGGTGACAAGACTTGTACTAACGAAGCCTCCTCTTCCCTAAAGTTTCCCTCCGCCTAAGCTGTGCTGTGTGCATCACAGGGTAGTACCCTGAGTTCAAGGGACAGTCCTTAAAAATACTTAAATCTCTGTAACTTGTAAATAACAGAAAATCGAGCTTATGTTTGTGACTTTTTTTTATGAAATTGCATTTAATTTCCGTTGTTAAAATTTAGAAGACGGCTAGCGAATCAGCCTGTATTTTTTACGGTGAAGGCAAAGCTCAGGTGATTCCCTCGCTATGCACAGCCTTTTCTATTTTGAGAAATTTGCAGTTTTATATACCTGCATTGTGTGGCATTTCTCAAAGCAGTCTTGGCTATTATGAGATTTTTGTTTTAGTCAATTATTCGATTGTGTACATGTATATACAGGGTGTAACGGTTTGAAATGTTAATCCTATAAGAGGATATTCCTTTGTTCATTCTAGTCCCCCATCTCTCATACCTACTGAATCTAAATCATAACTTCGAGACACCATGTATTTCTCAATAATTTAATTTAAGAAAATCTTTTAGAATAAATAATTAGATGCAAATTTAGCATTCATCGAAAATTCATCCTGAACTCTACTACCAAGATTCGTTCGGGCTTGGACTTATTAAGATTCTTTTAATGGGAAAGTAGTTTCAGAACAACAGAGAAAGGGTTACAATTTCCTGCTAACCACATTTATGCTCTAAATCCCACCTGCTACTTTTCTCCTTAAAGTACAGAAATGCTTTCCTTTGACTGTTCGGCCTGTGATTTGCAGAGTACAGAAGTATCTGTCGTCTGTGAATTTTATGGTGTTATCTCACTGCATGTCAGACTTGAATTTTAATGTTTCGGGAAGGCATGCGATTTTTTCTTGTTTTTGTTTATGCTTTCCTTCGGCAAGCAACATGAGCACTTGGTTGCAAAGTGAGTCTTGTGGATAATGCTGTCGTGGGGAATGCTTTGTTTGCAACCATCTTTATTTTTGTTGCTTGAACACATCCTTGGTAACCAGAAACCAATTCAAGTTAGCTGGAGGTGAAGTACACAAGACTGGAACAAGTTTTATAATTCAACATTCGATGGATATGAAGATGTATAAACAGCTTTTATCCACTTTTCTGTACCTGTAGCTGGTCAGAATGCTTGAATGGATCAGACCGCAAATAAAACTCAGAAAAATAAAATGAATGAATACAAAATTTGTTCTGAACGCTGGTATCTCATGATTTAAGAGTATCAATGAACTTGATTGAATTGTGGCGTGGTAAAGGAATGCGAAGAAAAAATGTATGTGGTGAATGATGAAACTATTAAAATCTCAGACAGCATGTTCCTTTTAATTTGTTTTTATATTTATGACTGGGTTATCCAAAGGTTCCAATTTTGAACTCCGGGTTAATCACACTATATTATACTTCCAATTAAAACACCACAACTTTTAGAGAGAAGACTATTTCTAGACTGTCAACTCCTTGCCAAAAGTTATTCTAAATATTTTTTAAGCATAGGCTGCGCTTCACTTTTGCAGTGAAAAACGTGGTAGCCCCAGATTTTACCTTCTTTGTTACTTTCCTTGGTGTTCCGAAAAAAGTGCATTACATATACGATTTTCTGGTATCTCAAATAATGAAGGATATAATAGGTTTTTTTCAGAATTGATTCTGATATCACTCCTCGAATTCATTAAGGTTCTTCCCTTGATAGTACTTATTATATTATATATTCATGAGTATCTTACTATCTCGATTGTTCCTTTTAGAGCTTTCTTAGAATAATTTGGATAGAGTTCCATTTTCCATTTACTAGTCCAGACTATGGTGTGTGAGCGTTGCCATACATTTTCTTTCTTTATTCTTATCAATACTGCTACAATTTTCTTTGAGTCACCCTGTCATTGATATCCTATGTTACGTTACTCCATTGCATTACCATGTCATTGATGTTAACGACTTCCATTATTCTTCGATTAAATTATTCATTACCGTGTTCGTCAGTGGCTTCCTACTGGAATGTGATACAAAGTTGCATCCTAAGTATGATGCTGTTGATATTACAAACCAGCGCCTGTCCAGTCATCAGAAAGCGCACTAATTTTATAAACATTTATCAAACCAACGAACGCTCTACTCTATTCTTATACATTTGCTTTAGTGATCCGCGATGTTCTCTTTCAGTGATCTCTTCACCTTGATAAACTGCACGGGGTTACCGAAGAGAATTTGTGTTTTTTTGGTGCAGAGCCTTCGTGCTTCTGCTTTCTCCCAAATAATGCTGAGCACCTTAATCTTTGGTATCAATGAGTTGACCTACACTTTCTCTACATATTGCAATTCTTAATTATGTTCATTTTTAACCCTTAGTGACCAACTTTTTTTCTTTCTATTTGTTTTTTTTTTCTTACATTTTTGGCTAGTTGTAGTTCGCATTATCATTAATGTAAGATTCTTTTTGTTTATTTCTTAAAAATCCCCAAAATTCAATGCAAATAAGTTTATACAGGAAAGGAAATGCATTCTTTACATAAATTTTTAATTGAAAAGATTCGAAATACTGGCACATATTAAATATATAACTAGAAATAAATTCTCGCGGAAATTCCCTTATTTCCACGAGTTGAATGTTGAAGAAAAATCGCAGAGTATTGTGCCAACAATTTGAGAACAGTCATCGGAAAAACACACAGACTTTATTTAAAAAAATCAGTTTTATTTTGACATATATGTTTGAACGTAATGGAGGAGAAAAAATTGAAATGCTTAATTTTTAATGGCATCTTCTTCTCTTGGACTTTGTTTTTTTTTATTTCCCCACTGCGCTTGCCCTCAATTTGACGAAAATGTTTTTGCATTTGTCATCAGCATTTACTTGTGACGCCTTTGAAATGAGATTTGGTTGCTATTTTTAGATTTTGCTAGGATAAAATTAGAAATATATTTAAATAATAGTCCCAATGTCGGCACTTGCTCCTCTTTTTTCATTTCATAGTTATTAAAGCTGAATAATGTGACATAATTTTGTTCGGATTTATGTGCAGAAGAAGTTATGCTTCATTTTGATAATTGTTGCTATAGATGATTTCAAACTTTTTGCTCTAGTTTTTGTATATATTGTGGATTATTTGATTATCGAACAGGTTTTATGTCAGAGTGTGAGTTAAATGAAAGTGTAAGATGCCATTTACTGATTCTCTTCACTTTAAAAGGTCCTGATCACTTAGATTTCCGATAAATAACGGAGTTTGGCATAATCTGTGATATGTTACAATTAAAAATGGTTGAAACAATCTTAAGAATTAAATACTACAGCTTTTTTCCTATATATTTTCGATAAAAGCAGAGGATAGAAAATTTTACCCTGCGGTCATCCTCTCAGGACAGTAAATAACTTCTTTGAGTTTCCAAATTGGAAGGATGTTGATTGGAAGATGCTTGACGTGTTTCAGATATAACCATCTGGGCTGCACTCTACGGTTTTTCCCCATTTAAAAAAATATTTGAAATTTGAATTTAAAGTCCAAGGAGAAATAAGAAAACCACGTTGTAAATTGGTTGTATAAAATTTCAGTACGACAAGTAAATTATTTAAATTTTCCTACCATTTTGTTAGAATCACATTCGTAATATTTCATTTTCTAAACCGTATCAAAAACAAATTACGTAATGCTATGCCTGGTTACAGAACTTTATTATTTAGAATACTCTTAAAGGAATATCCCAGTAGAAAATCGAGCCATTGCTGAACACAATAATGAATAATTTTATTCAAGAATAATATAAGTCGCTAGTATCAATAACATGGTAATGTAAAGGGTAAGTTAACAGAGAATGTCAATGACAGAGTAATGCAGAAGGTATTGTACCAGAGAAATTTACGTTTTTTAATTCATGTTTGTTTTTTAATTTTGAAGAAAGGCGTCCATAACTTTTAGAACAAACTAGAATGGCAAAAGAAAAATTTACTACTTAAATTGAATCTTACCTTTACCTTTATAGAAAATGCTTTTTTAGCAGTGATCTGTTTTCTAACATTAATTTATAAAATTCTTCACATTATATTTTGTAATTGTGGTTGGTCATGAGCTGGGACATTATGGAATTAATATGCAATTTATTTCTATGGTTTCGCCACACAACAAAGGTTGGATTAAATATTCTTTCATTTGTGACATTTGAGTGGGAGATACAAAAAAAAAATTTGATTATGTATGTTTTCAAAATTAGGTAAGTGTAATTTTAGTTTTAACGCCCAAGAAACATCGTCCACGTTTTCAAAAAGTGAAGAAATTTTTACACCTTTTACCATCCACTCAAACTGCTTTTCAAAAATTTTATTATAGTTACACTTCCTCTTCTTTATATTCATTCCTGTTTCTACGGGCATTATTGAAGCAAAAAAATATCAGTGAATTTTGTCTACCAAGGGTCGAAATTTTTCTGCTAACAGGATAAAGATATTAAGTGTTGAACAATTATGTTTTTAGTATTAGTCCAGGTGGAGTATTAATCAAGAAACAGATTGGTTTCCTTATCTTCGGCTATGTCCCTTTATGAGTATCTTAAACCACTGATTATTATTTGTTAGAATGTAAGTTTTAGAAACAAATTTAACTGAAGGAAGAAACTATTGTCTGTATCCATAGTATTGAGAATGTTATTATCTAGTATATCTTCGATTCTATGTTCTTTCGTTTTTGAGATTCTTCTTATGCTTTAGTGCAGATGCATTTGGGTCCTTTGATCCCTATTGTTTTCACTGTATCATATTAAATTGACTACTATATATACCTTTTACCTTAAGCAAGTGTGTAATTTACTCAAACCTTAAATGTTTCAATTAAAACCTAGACAAACTATTTTCATAAAAAAATAACAAATTCCATTATCATTCATTGAAAAGTATAAAATCATAGTAATTAATATAATTTAAAATAATGCGTACATACGAACATTTTTGTATCACATTTATGACGCAGCTACTGCATCGGACTTTGCACTTCGAAGAGCATACACGAGGAAGACATTTTTCTAGTCTTCTTATTGCGTTTTTCTTGCCCTCAACGATTTACCTGAATGGAATCCGAACCTGTTTTCCACATGAAATCAGATTGGTGAATGTACCTATACCTACTGTGCTAAAACTTGTGTGTAGGATTGAGATTTTCTTCGGTTGGTGTGTTTTGTGCTATACCTTTGCAACTATCTCAAAATCAGCACCTAAACCGTAACTACTTGCGAGTAGTTTGTAGTAGCTCTTTTATTGTGCTGATTTGTTTTTCTATACAATAACTGTTTGCTACGGTATTGAGCATAACTTTTATAAAGTACAATACGCGAGGGATTTTGCAACTAATGAAAATTAAACTTTACGCAAAACTATGCACTAACCGGGTACACCTAGTAAATTTTTAGTTTAATTTATTTTAATATAAGGGGAATGGCTCAATATCGAAGCAGAAAGTTTCACGTAATTTTGTATAATTGCAGAAAATTAAAACATTTTAATATATAAGTGATGAAAAGAGAGTATTTTTTATTTTATTATTATTTTGTTATTTTGCAGGAAAT
Source organism: Dasypogon diadema (assembly GCA_006980735.1). Taxonomy (NCBI): domain Eukaryota; kingdom Metazoa; phylum Arthropoda; class Insecta; order Diptera; family Asilidae; genus Dasypogon; species Dasypogon diadema. The sequence goes on from QYTT01085666.1 coordinate 67,179, forward strand.
TTTGGCACACGTAAACAGATAACAGGAACTTCCGATTCGCCAAAGGAGGGCATCAGATTGAAAAGTAAGTAAAAATTTTATTTGGCTTTACTGTAAGATATATTTATTTATTATATTATAATATTAATCTGTATAGTGCTTATAGATAGTTGCTATTCCTTCGTTCAATTTACTAAAGGTGAAGAGTTAAAAACATTTAGGTAATTTTTCTGGATAATTATATGTATAAGTTTTTATCTACCTAAAGTTGTTGGTTATATTCTATTATCCGTCAATCTTCTTCTAAAACTCCCTTTATGGATGATTTCAATATATATATAATATTTTTCAGCTAGTGCATTGTATCACTCGAAATTTTGACAGAGTGAGATACAACATGTGTTTAACTTAAATAGGCCTATTGAACTTCTAAAGTGTTGCATCGAACGCATAAATAATGACCTGAGCCGAATCCATGATTGGGTAATTAAGAAAAATTTACTATTGAACTGCGAAAGTTTAATCCTATAATATTTTATGGCGGCACTCTTGCCTTAGATAATGCTCCAGTAATATTTCTAAATAGTTCTTGGCTACCTATCCAAAAGAAGATGTCCAATCTGGGTGTCCTATTGGGTTAAGGAACGAAATGTTGCTTAACATCCTCAAAGATTAGCAAAATCATTACTAAGTGTGCTCGAATTGCACTAGTTAAAGCTATAAATGTTCATTTCACTTTCTGTAGGTTAGTTTTCCCTTGTTGGACAAATCGTGTACACGCAGGTTAGAAATCTTTCTTTTCTAGCAATGAAATTATTAAAATGTTGCGGATGTTGCGTCTCAAATATAATACTTCATAGTATATGTTGTTCGTGCCGCATCATTACATACCTTTGCGTCAACTATAGTGAGCGTCATAGTATGCTTAACAGAGAAATGTTTGTCTTAATGTCACTTTTTTGTTCCTTCAAGTGCAGTGAGGACGTGTATCCTGCTGTAGCGGCTCCAAATGTTCTGTATAATTTTTTCCGAAGTGTGATTAAAAGTAAATAAAGTAAAATAATAATCAATATTCCGAATTATTCTGCGCTTTTCTCTTCGGGAAGAACCAGCATCCACATTGGGATTACAGGGTTGGGAGTACGGGTATTAACTTTTCTTATCCCTATTTTTTGAGGAAAGAAAAAAAGAAAGAAGTCCGCAGAGTTTTACATATGTCATGGTAAGATATAAGGTGGGTCTTCTTTATGACCCTTGGCTGGTAGGTTTGTCCCAAGTAAAATATTTGCGTATATTTAATAAAAAATTATGCTCAAAACTTTAAACTTATTGTTTTTATTTCTTGTTATTTTTTTCGGAATGGTGGTTTCCATGATGTCTCAAGATTTAATAGATAACATCAAGTCCAGTTTTATGTGGCATCATTATCAACCAGATTAAATCACCAACCAATTAAGCCTAAACTTCAATTTTTTATATTTTTCGCAGCTCACTGAAAAATGAAAAAAATCAGAAAAATCCATACTCAATTTTCAAAGTTTCGTCATTGCTCATTCATTTTGGGGCCTGTGTAACCCAGCTCAATTCCGAAGCTAATTCAGGTTCTCGTAGTATTTTTTGTCTCAGAAATTGTATGCAATGAACAATTCATTCTGATACCGAATCATTACATATTACTAATTTCTTTCGGCAAGCCCATACAGCCTTCACGGCTTTTTCGATAATTACAACACACCTCTGTGCTCATTAATGATCGTAATTTGATCTTCAAATGAGGCTTATAACCCGAAATCCAGTGTATTTTTTCTATATTTACCAGCGGTAATTATTTCAAAGTTATTATTTCTTTTCTTAAAAAGCCAAGAGGAAATCTTTCTCAACCATGAATGCGATCGTTGAGAAAAACGTAAAGGTATAATTGGTTCTGTAGTAAGTCTGTTCACATGTACACCTTTTGATAAATTTTGTAACTATAGCTTTGGTAAACCTAAGACGAAAGCGAAAACTCTAGCGAAATTTATAGCTCTATTTATTTAATGAGACAAATTTTAGCAGCTTTTTTTATCAGTTGTAAGTTCCTGGATTCTACGCGAAAATATTTGCTGAAGTCTTTTAGATAAACTCTTTTCCAAAGGCGTAAACAATTTGGTAAAGCTGGGTCAAATGAAAATGAATCCAACGAGAAATCCTTCTCCAAACGAAGTGATCGTCAGGTGCGAAAAATGTTCATTCCAATTAGGTTATATTCGAATTATCCATGTAAATCGCTAAGTGGTACTCCCCCCGTACTGGTTGAGGTCTAGTCGAACGACGATCACCAATCAACACATTAATAGCAGATAAAAAAGCAGATAAAGTGATTTCAGATACCCACGATCACTGGCACTTGGCTGCAAGAATTGCGCGACGCAGTCATAGCGATCACCGATCAAACTTACGTCGCCCTGTCTGATTTGATAAGTTACAATTGCGGCTATGCTTTGTGTAGCTCGGTGTATTGTTTCCCACACATAACCTCACTGCATTGAGGTGTTGGTCGTCGCTGGCGCTGGTTTCCTACAAGAATTTAAGTGGTACCGCTTGCCAAATGGTCACCAGCTCACCAGCGATCAGTGGTGCTCAAGAGTGGTCTGCTTTCGCTACTTGCGTCTTGCGTGCACAGGTTAACGTCTACCGCGATCGGGACATGATTATATATCAAAAATCACAAGTCAATGAAACTTTTGTGATCGTGATAGTTTGTAATACTACCACAAGTCTATCTCTTTTTTTTATATCACAATAATGTCTGACAATAAATTTTATTGACTTCACTTAGTGCTCCGTGTGTTGCCAGATGCAAAGATTTCATTCGAGTGCATTGTGAACGGAATGAAGGTTTTCGTGTAGATGTCCAAATATTTCGCCTATTTTTAGCGTATGAAATGCCAGGAATGCGTGTGAATATTATGGTGATCAGTTTGGTTCAATAAACTTTTTTAAAATGAGTTATGAGGAAATGAGCAGATTTTTACAAGTTGACAAATTTCAGGAGTAGTTTTTTAAAATACAAATTTACCAGTCACTTATGTGAGTGAATCAGTTTTTCATAATCTTAAATTACTCAAAAAATTTTCCGCATTATTTAAAAACTTTAATAAAAATTTTACTGCAAAATTAAAAAGAAAGCCGTTAATTCCACAATACACTACTAGATCATGTAATGAAATTGTTTGAATTTTAATTCAACCACATAATTCCTTGTAAAATCCTTAATTATGAACTCTTATTTCCAATGCACACTGATGGTTGATACAGTCCGCTATAAAAGTGATGTTATTTTGTTTTATTATATTGATTATTAACTATGCCCATTGATTACCTGTTTTTAATGAAAAAAGATCCCAGATTTATTGTTTACGTAGTTAAGACAAAACACCGCAGGAAAATTATTGGAGACGGTGGGAAGGATTCAAATTTTAGAATCCATACCGAATGTAATATAGAAAAAAGGACTAACTACTGGTTTGGACAATGCGTTAAGAGTTACAATCAAAAAAGAACAAACTGTTTCTTGGTAAAGGATGTTCCGTTCTTGCAGAAATTTTGCCGCTTCTATTATGTTTTCGGATTTATTTTTTGATAAAACTTTGCTCTCAAGACACCCCGCGAGCATTGTTGACATCCTTTTCCCTCCCACTTTTCTGTTATTCATTTAACTAATCTATTTCTTGTGGTGTCTTTGGAACCTCTCCATTATAATTTTTCCCATACAAGAGGGGCTCTAAGAGCTGTATCGCTGCATTGTGTTGTATAGCCAAGATCTTCGAATCGTTGGTTTGTGATGTACGATTTATCTGAGGTATCGCAAGGCAGTTTCCTAGCTCCTCTTCTCTTAATTATTTTCATAAATGATATCTCCTTATTCCTGCCCAAATCGAGAATTGCTTGCTGTCCTGATGGTGCCACGATTTTCTGTGTTATCTTTCTTTCTTAATTCTGACTTGGACACTTTTCATACAAGGTCTGTTTTGAATCAAATGCAATCAAACATTGACAAATGCACTTATATGTGTATCGATGGATGTTTTTATAGTCGCTTTTCTTTCCAGGATCATATTGATGCCATTATTAATAACGCTAATGCTACCCTTGGTTTCTGAGCTAAAGAATTTAATGATTCATTCATAACAAAAACTATTGTACTTTTGGCAGTCCCAAACTTCAGTACGCCAGTGCGGTCTGGTCGCCATTCAGATTGTCCATATTGTTCGCATTCGGGCAGTCCAGCGTAATTTTCTTAGGTTTCCTGGGAAAATTCTTCCAGCATGTCCCAATACGGGACATAGACACAACCTAGGAAAGCATCACATACGATTGTGAATTGATACGGCTCTAAAATTTATTTTAATTAGGTACCGATTGTATGCAGGGTAGAGTTCAGTTGAGCCGGTATAAACAGGCTCGTACTCTCAGACAGGCTCTCAGGCTCTACCGTGTGCCGCATCATCGTACTGATTATGGAATTTATGAAGCATTATCGAGAGAGCGGTCTCTCTAGAGCCTGCAGGTGGCCGGAGAGCGCTCTAAAACAAAAAAAAAATGTTACATTAGCTGTGTTTTTTGAGCAATGGAATTATGAAATTTCAGAAAAAAGATTGCAATCTGTCGAATGAAGAGTTAATTTTTCTTCTCCTCTTTTTCTTGAAATTGAAATTTATACTTTATGGGCTTTCTTTCTTGCAATTTTATCTCCACGCAGATTGTGATCGAAAAAAATCACAGTTCATGTTGCGTGTATCTGAGAGGTACTATTAGTACTTACTGAACGATTTCATTAAATTCATGATTCATTCTCGGTTTCTACTCTCCATTAGTATATTGCGGATATTATCATAAAATGAGCACAGGACGCTCAAGGGTTCTTATATTTTGTTTTAGTAAGTCTCACCAAAAGTCACTGCAGGTCTTATATATTTGGTCAATTTTCTCTTTTAAACTTCTAGATCGTATGCAAAATTTTGATAGCGATCTAAGTAAGATGGTGTCCCACAACGTTGGAAACCACACGAAAAGGGACCTTTTGTGTGCTGTACGCAGTTAACGGGAAAGGACGTGCTCAAAGCATCCTGAAAATATATAGACTAGAACTCTTTTTAAGTTCTCCACAGCCGATAATGATGATACCTCTTTTTCGTAAATACATTATAACGTTGTATTTTATTTTTGACAACACATAATGTGGATTTGATGAGCATGACACAATTGAATTTTGACCAGGGTTGCAAGAAACTCAAATTTCGAATCAACTCAATGATCGACTCAAATTGAAAGCGGACTCTAGTATTGAATCCGCTAAAATTTGAATTTGATCAAAATTTTTCTGTTTGATCAAATTTGAGTCCGATCAAAATTTGAATCTGATCAATTTTGAGTCCGCTCAAGTTTTGGATTCGCTCATACTCTTACACTACCTAAAGGCTAGCAAATCTTGTATACTTTTTCACATGTTTACACTATGCACTACATTTCAGGAAATGGAAACAATTTTCAAATTGATTTGATCAACTCAAGGGGATCAACGACTAAGATTTTCGGTTGGAAATCCTTTCCACGAAAAGACGAACCAGTTCAATGGGAATGGCAGCACTGGTAATTAATTGTATCACAGGCCACAGCGCCATGAAGTCGGCCGTTCGAGCTGCTCAGCCAGCATTAAGTAAGTTGTTGTTTACCTCATCGTTTTAAGATAGGCGAAGTCGCGGGGTCTGCACCGTGTAGTATGAGCTGAACACTTCGCTACGCCCAGTCAGAAATATTCGTCCGCTACATTGGGTTCGTTGCGCGATCGCAGAATTCTCAAGAGTGAACTGTTCGTTGAGTTGAGTGTTAAGCTCGATCTGAAAAAAGTCGATGAGGGGTCGGGGGCCGTTCGAAACTTGTTTTTGTGCAAAGAATGTCTGCCGATATAAATAAACTGAAATCGTAATTCGGATTTTTTCCCGCAGCTCCAAAGGCTCCGGTGATGTGATCGTGTTTTGCCACTTTTTGGTGCTCTCTCGGTGACCTTTTAGCGCTTTGTCGCGGCAGCGATCGAAAAACATAAGTGACTTTGAGACCGACTTATGTAGTTGGTGATGACCACTTCACATTGTTCCAAAAGTCAAAACTGTTGTGATATCAGCGCAGTGATTAAACAAAAATATATCACTTCCGCCACGAAAGTATTCGCGTCTCGTACCGCAGCGTCTACGGTCTACACCGACGAGTTCTTGATGTGCTGTGACGTGTGTGATAAATAACTGGGGGTTGCCCCCACATTTGGAGAATTATTGATGTTTCGCAAAACTGCAAATGCAAGGTAAACTATGATTTTTGCCACGCGTTATCGTCTCAGATATCAAATTTGATTAATGAGCAAAGTGTAAAGTCAGAAGTGCTGAGCGAATTAAAATTCATTCAGTCGGCAGCGGTAATTTTTTGCACTTTTTTCAGTTTTATCGTGCTTCTTGATATAAATGGCCTCTTATCGTGGAATGGCGTGATGAGTTCAGTGTGTGCTCTCATATTTAGCAATTTGCGCTTAGTCACACAGAAACGCGAATTGTTTATCGCGGACATTTCTAGCCAGTGGGATTGCAAGTTTGTCTCACTTTCTGCCGTTCTTCTTGTTTGATTTGCGCTTATCGACGTCATGTCGTGATTTTCGCAAAGGAAGTTCAATTTTCCATGAGTTTTCCCTTGGGTCATTTCAAACTGCGATCGGCTCGCTTTCGTTTCATTTCATATTTACGGCGGCTTCTTCGCATTTCCACAACACTTCACGTCATAAACACTAACTTTGAACCCGACAACCCGACTATTAATCGATTGAATAAATCTTTCTGATTATAATATAAAAAAACTCAATTAAATATTAATTCAACTTCATGCAAGTTACACTGGGCACGTTTACACGTGATTGTCGACCGATTGATGATCGTCGTTTAGATTGGATTTTGCAACTAAGTTCAATTGAAGTGGGACTCCCTACGTACGTCATGAGCCGGTTGTACTTTTTTTTTATCTTTTTGGTACAAACTGTGCCATTAAATCTTAAACAGAAGAACTTATACCGAATTTGGGAGTGTAGGGTGTTCATTACTAGAAAAGTTGCGTCACTTCCGGCATTATTTACAATTGTTTGGGTATTTTCTGAGACAATGAAAAATTACAATTATTATTACTTATTCATAGATATTGTGGTGATGGAAATTGGTTTTAGAATATGGCATATTAACACATTTAGTATTGTTAACAAATGATCACAGCGCACTTTTAATGGTCGTAATTCATTTTGTCGATTTTATTAATTTGTATTAAATACATTACACAAGGTATGGTACGTTTACTAAAGTGAACACTCAACCGAAATATCTATTTATTACTTTTTAAATCTTATATACAGAATACGTCGCCAAAATCTGGAAAAATGTGATTTATTTGAACAAAATTTGATTGGTCAAAAAGTGAAACTTACAAAAAAATGTGTATCACTTACGAGATCCGTCTAGTATTCATTATTACTTAATATAACCACAGATAAATACTGAGACGTCCAGGCTTAATGTATTGCCTGGGACCAATTTTTGTTTTCGGCTATTAGAAAAACAAACGATTCAGTAAAAACGTGGCCAAATGCCAAAACCAAATGCTATACTGTGGGGCAAAGGAGTCGGGGGGCTGGAAGGTAAGCGTTCGGTGGCTGGGTACATTTTTGATAAATCGTCTTTTTTTCTGCCATAGACGCAAAACATAATTCGGTCCCAAGCAATGCATTGTATATATATTATTTGCAAACGTTGCCTCAATATCGGCCTGAAGAGATGTCACATTGGAAGGTCTCAAATTATTAGTCGCCGCTTCAACCACACTGCCTATGTTGTAATCTAGTCCAGGAGAACCCAATCTATACTCCTAGTGTCTTCTGGAGGTCAAGGTTTCCACAAACGACTCAGCTACCGTCAGGGGTTGTAGGCGAGCTAAGGATTGTTTAGCTTAGCACTGAGAGTTAAAATTTTGATCAGAAAAAACTCACGCGGCTAGCAAGCAGCATCTTCATTTTTCGAGGAACACTGAAGTAATTTGCAGCGAAAGGAAATCTATTGATCTTAGCAGCCTCAGACAGCATCTGTCATATCTTTATCAAGTAGAACTTTTGCCGTAGGTCAATGCCCTCGTAGAGTTCCCTGGGCCTTCTGAGAAGATCTCTTGGGCCATTTGGAGAACTTTCGGGCTCCTTGTCGTCCTATTTTTCAAATAGCTTTTTCTTGCCGGGTTGGTTCGCCGCAACGTCGTACTGGGCCGATCTCGAGTACTCGAAGGACTTGTTTTGAACATATTTTGAAGTCCAGTGCGAAGGTCTTCAATTTTCACCACACTTCGGTGGATTCGATTTTAAGATTGTGGCAATTTTGAAGTTGTAGCCGTTTACTATGACAAAATCAGATATGGCAGGAAATTGAAATTTGTCCCAATTTTGGTGACGCAGATAATCCACTCTTAAGAGGTTTCGAGATATTTATCGTAAGAGAAAACCAAATCTTCAAAATGACAAGAATTAAAATCTTCCCATACAATTTTTTTTTTCATTTCTCAAGCTCTCCTACAACCCCGTGTATGGATAGGCATTTTTAACTGAAAGACTGTATGTATATAGCGTTGACAGAAACATTTCTAACACGGTTTACAGACTACAAGGTTGAATCGCCATTTTGTGACGTCACTCTGGATATTTTGTTCTCACAGCTTTCCCATTTTGCAACGAGTGATGTAAATCTAATACTAAAATAAAAAATAGGATGTAAAATAAACGCGGATTCTATTGTATTAAAAATTACACAAAAAATTCATTAAAAATCACGTCTCGTTTGCTCGCTTCCAATTGGAACAATGTATCCAGAGTGACGTCATGCATGTTAAATTACAAACCTGGCTAACCTTGTAGTCTGTAAACCGTGCATTTCTAACATACTTCAGATTTTTATTTTTCCGTTGGTTAAAACTTCTTTTCTAAAGTAAATAAAACGATGGGCCGCTTATATTTCTCAAATTAAAATAATTATATTAGAGAAAAGCAGTTAAAGAAAGCACATTTTGAAATGTTTACTATGAGCGTCTGATCGTTTTATTTCTTTCACACAAGTCCTACGATTTATAAATAGCTAAAAAAATTATTTTCTAATTCATTACGGCATTTAGATAAAACAATGTAGGTAGTTTAAATTTTTTTAATTATGTTTCTAATTTAAAACAGACTTGACTATTTTCTGTTTGGATTCGAACATATTTAAAATCTGTGTAAATTTATTTTTGAATCTTTTGAAAATATGTAAAAGTAAAAGGAATAGGTGTTCCAGTTTTGATATTACTGGAAAAGTTTATATACATATATATATATATATACACTAATTGTCAAGATTATTATATATATATATATGACAAGTTTTCGAGCTTTTTAAATAGCAGTTAAATTTGCAATTTTAGTTAACTGCCAATGGTCACTACTAAAGACGCATGACGAATATATTCATTATGCCACAAAATTTTTTACAATTTTTTCATGACGAATGTCTTCGTCATAAACAGTTAACTTGTTAAGAGATGATGCGTTCAAAATTAATATTTGTAGTTTTGGGCACGCAAATGGCCTTGTTGCAGTAGTTGGACACGCATTTTGTCATCCTGAATTCTTTTAATGTACAGAATATGCAAATTCTGTATTTTTTGATGCACTTTCAGTGGTTTGTTCTGCAGGCTCTGCAATAATCAAAATACCTCCATTTACAAGTTTTACGAGCAGTACTCATCATTGAACATAATTTAATTACAGTATCCATTGCTTCTTTGATACTATTGTAGTAATGGATCAACTTAGGCTTGTTTTTTTAGGATGAACTTACGGCTAATCATGAGTGGTAGCAAGAAGGAGTATTACCTTATTGAATTTCGACTTGTATGATAAGAATGCAAGAATTCAGAGGCAAGTGGAATTAGAGTACATCAGTTATCCATGATTATAGTATGATTTTATTTAAACATTTAGTGGCTTGTGCCTTTACCCAAATACGGCATGGCATTGTAAACGTACTTTGTATCTGAATCAGCTAGCGTCACGCTAGCGTTTGATCCCGTATTTGTTGGACTTGTTCGGTAAATAAATACCAAAAGGGCAGTGCCCTCGAAACTCAACAAGCTATTCTTCGATTGCAACATTTGAGCTTGGCTTGTACCATTTCTTGCAATTAAGTATAATTTTTTTCCAAAATTCCCTGCTTGTCGCTCTTCTTTTATCATCAAATCGGCAACATCTTAACAAAAATCTCAGCACTGAAAATACAACCACTTCTCTTGCTGTCGAATAAAGTTCTAATATGCAAGCGATTGCTTTTCATTCCTTCTGATTCAATAAGAAAACCCAGTAATGCCTTATTTCATTGATGAAAGTATTTTAAATGGTGTTGGAGTCTGTTATGTACTTATCTCTCATTATATCAATCTCTGGATTGGCGTAATAGACAATGTCGTTGATCATTTCATTAAAAACAAATAATTATAATTAACTTTATTGTTAGGACCAGGTATGAAGCGAACATTGTTGCGAACAACTGTACGAGTATGAGAACTGCGTGGATTGGCGGACCATTTCTGTATATTCTATGCATATATGTAACTTTTACTGGGAGGGAGTGTAAGCGATGTATTGTGCCGTGAATGTGGTCGCCGAGGCGCAAGTTATAGTTTGCAGGTTCTAGTTTAAAAATAATTCGTGTAATCATAAAATATCCAACAAACGCACAAATACTCATAGTGGTCGATTATGGTATTGACATTAGTAGACGACGATTACAGTAAATCTCGGAAAGTAACAAATATACATTTGCGTTAATTATTTTCAGGTGACCTATTTGACTAGTTTTGAAGGTATATTGTTAGTGGGAGTGGTGTGCTGCCAGCGCTACGGGAATATTCCAAATTCGCAAAAGTGCCGGGGGTCGGTAGACTATTAGATGAATGTTTTGTTATCTAGGGGTAAATTATGAACTATGGTGTACATTACCAACTACATTACCTCGTAATGAGTTACTTTATAGATCCAGCATTTATAAATAAAAGTTTTAAGTGTGTGTGTGGAGTGTTTTACCAATATAATTATACATTGTAGATGTAACGTAAAAGTTTTAAGCGCTCTATATAGAAAAATATAAACAAAACTTTACAGAGATTGCGTTTAGATGCAGTTCCTTTTATATTTATTACTGATAGTTGTTACACAGTGCTATATAGTAGAAGATAATATGTATAGATTCCCCGACATTACAAAAGATCATTTTTTGATTTGGGGTCATAAAACTGTTTATCAGCGAAATAACTTACTTCTGACTGTAAAGAACTTATTTTCTTCATTAATTCTTATTGTTTTCACAACGATACGATTTATCGATATCTATATTTTTGATAAACGGAAGTTACCTCATCAAATTCGATAGAACATTGTAGCTTGTGAAACAATTGTTTTCATTGCCACTTATTCTAATTTTTTGTTGTATGACACCTGTAAAAGTATATTGCAGTTAATTGACAACACATGGTAATGTACGAATAAAAACAAGTGCACTTCTTTCCATTTTTCTTATTGCTTGCTTCTTTGATAGCAGAAAATAAAGTTTCTCTAAAATATGAAAAGATAAGAACTTTGAGTATTTTCCGACCGTAAAAACATTTCTCTGATATCTTTCGCAAATACAGGTGCTAAAAACGTATTGCCAAAATAAATAAAGATGAGCAACAATTTTCTGCGTCAACAGGGTATTATTTGAGTTTTTTGCGTTATCTACACATTTGATATGGGAAATCTTTTTCGCCATATCTAAGATATTTACGTATATCTCATTTCAATCAATTTTTATATTAAAACTTTCAGGGGTGAACGTATTAAAGGGTTTTGACACAGTGCTTTGAATATAGCAGACTTTAATGTACGTAGGCGTTAATTGATGTGAATGTCATGAAAGGGAAAGTTAAAGATTATGATACAATTACGAATAGTTATAAATTAAAACAGTTTTAAATAATATTGTAAACATTTTTAGCGTCACATGAAGAACAGAAATGTTCTACTCATGTAAATTATTTTAAAATTACGGAATGACAAATAAATAGGGCATTCCAAAAAGCCTATATTATTTTAAGTAGTTAATAGTCTTCTATAAATAGTTTATCTGATAAAAATAAAAAAAATTATTATTATTTAAAAAATAGATAAATAGTAGTAAATAATTAACAATCCCTTGAAACATCTTAAAAGGTATTGAAGCTGTGAATGATGTGTTTTTTAATATCTAAATTGATTTTCCGAAAATTTTTTAACAAAAAGAGTTTTCTTAATGTTGCTGCTGAGGAAAAGTTGAGGTATTGGTGGTACAGGTGTATCTTTCGTTTTTTATTCGACATATGCCTCCTCAGGATATGTGTGTGATCTGTGTGATCAGTTATGGGTTCAACAGGTAATACTGTTTATATCAAGTGAAACACCTTCAAAGATTATTGGCAACGATTTAATGACATGGGATATCGATACCCATGGGCATTGTTTTGATTTTGATGAAATATTTGGCTGCATCGCAAAAAGGAGGATAATGTTAACAAAGACAAGTTTTCAAATTGCAAATCTTTCCACACAGGTACAGAAAATTGAAACAAATTAATATAACCACTCAATTTTCGCACCAATTTTATCAATTAGCTTATAAAACTAGACAAATTTTAGTTGACAGAAAAGAAGTGGCCAGAACCTGCCACAAAAAATATTTTTCCATCGCATGATGATCGATTCCACAAAGCCAGTTTCAGACCGAACTCCCAGTTGTGTTGGTATTAAACTTGAAAAAATTATGTGAAGTTGTTTTAAAATCAACCGATGTGATTCCAATCAACACATCACAGCCAGAAGCTAAGACGCTTAACCGCCACTTGATGACTCCAATCTGGCGGCCTGGTGGCAAACCGCGCGTATTATTTGTACTTGCCTTAAGCTGATAATAATTCAAGAAAGTTCTCAAGAATCTCGAGCTTGAACAGAGTCGTCATACAGCTTCATTCTATAACCTGTAGTAGGCAGTTATTGGGAGACCTCCTGCTCTACCCCGGCAGTGGTATACCCACATTTGCACTAGATTTGCACTTTACGGTGCCAGTGCAGCTTTCTTGGAGTGATGTAATGCCATCGGCGTGGTTCAGCGTCTGGTTAATCGTACACGAATGTATGTGGTGAGTGTTGTTTTTTTCTCCCAAGCCGTTTAGCATTTCTAGATACAAAACCAGTCATGCATGTTCGAAATGTTAAAAATTGCGTCACTTGGAATATTTAAAAGTATGAGGTCTCCCTCTACGCTTACGTCTGCAATTCGCGATTATTTTTGAATGATATTTGGACCAAGAAATCTTCGAGAGCGATAATCGAACGACCCGACCCGATCATCTTCGCATTCTCTTCAAAACAAGATTTGATTCTGTTTCTCCAACGCACTGCAGATTCTTTAAAGTGATTGTACAGTCCGCAATAATTGTTGCGACAGGTGGTCCCAGTGTTGTGACTGGGATTGTTTACCTTTTGGCCTTTTGTAGCAAACTCGTTTTCTCTCTGTAATGGTGCTTTCGAACAGATAAAATTTTGCAATTTATCTAATTTGAAAATTTTATTAAAGTTGTCTCGTGTGAAGAAAATCCTTGTAGGCAATACAGATCATTATTTTGAAACAGGTTGATACCCCCTACAAATGATAATTTATTATTTGAATCATGCCTGAAAAATTTCTGTGGGGAAAATCATGGAAGGCGCTGGTACAAAGTTACTTACATATTCTTAAGACCGCCGATCTACTCGATCGAGCGCAATGTTTTGTATGTGATCCTTGTTTACTTCGATTATATAACATAAGTATAACGTTGATAAGGAATTTTTGGAAACAAGTACAGAATATTTTTAGCAATTTACTTTGATAACGTATATAATTTTGTGGCTGAGAGAGAATCTAGACGAAATAAATTTTTTTTATACTGTGAACGAATTCAAAATGTATATTTTCTTCCATGACCTAATTTACTTAAATTTGAAATGCTTTTTCTATGATAGTTTCGTGGTTATTTCCAAACAAATAACATCATTAAAAGTAATCTTGTCGACAATTCTACAATGTTTATAAAATTTATTAAATATTTTTTCGAACTCATATCAATGAAAACACTTGTTTTTTAATTTTCTCGCCGACTTTTTTTTACATTGCATAATTTATAATTAAAACTTTTTGTGGAAAATTAAAAAAACTAGTGATAAGTAACAAAAGAAATATTTTCCATCATGTGCCATAAAAAATTCGATTTCTATTAAAGTTATTTAAATTTTTTACAGATGATCCGGGCGGTACAAACGATATGGACAAATCTAAGCTGATATCATCGAAAAAGGGTCAACCGAACAGCGAAGAATATCGGCTAAATTCAAATATTTATGTAGATTCCCTAACCCACCGCAAAAATAGTTCAGACGCAAAGTCAGACGAAGATTCTGTACATACAATTAGAAGTGATAGCACGAATTCAACAGACCTTATCAATAGTAATAATAACAATAGTAAAACACTTAACAATTCATCGAATGATCTTAAGTACCTGCATAAAAAATTCAAGCGAATTGCTAGTGCCACATTAGACGAAGTTCAAGTAAATCGTGAATCTACTGAAGTTATTAGAAATCCCCGGATTATTTGTAACAATCAGGAGGATTTATTTAAGTCAGCTAAATGCAATGATGTATATTTGAAAGATAGTAAGGATCAAAATCCATATGCATCGTTAAACGGGCACGTAGAGAATTCAACAAGACTACCATTACCAATTGATGATGTCAAAAGAGTTTTTATTACGCCTGAATTGAATGGTGAAGCGAACGATATCCAGAAGGGTTCAAGCAACTTTAGAACAACCTTTCAAAACGTAAATATCTCAAAATATTTACCAAATCATGAGGACAGTTCGCAAAGTAATTCTTCGTTTAAAATTGAAAGGGTATCACCTTCAATTAATTCGAACATAAATAACAACGTTTTGAATCGAGTGCCCTTGATTACATCGAGTTTTAATAGTAGAAGTTCTCCAGTACCCACAGCAACTATTTTAAACGTTAGCAATCATCAGAAAACTCCACAACAATCATCGTCACAACGATCACAACAACGTGAAGTAGCGGACCAAAGTTTTTCTGGACGCCATGTGTGTCCCTATTGCAATTTGAATTGCACTAAACCCTCAGTTTTACAGAAACATATCCGTGCTCATACCAACGAACGACCATATCCTTGTGATACTTGTGGTTTTGCATTTAAAACTAAAAGTAATTATTATAAACATTGCAGGTATAATATACATTGATGAATTGTAGAAATTATGTTGTATTATTAATTTAAATAATTTTTTGCAGATCTAGATCTCATGCCCTACGAACAAAAGGTGGTGAGGCACAGCCTGACGATGATGGTTCTCTTGGATCTGACCAAGATCAAGATCCAGATCTAAGTAATAGTAGTTCAGAAGTGGTAAGAGTTTGTGTTACGTAGTTATAAAGGTTGTCAATAAGTTGATTTTTCCCCGTTTTTAATTTTTTTAAATATTTATCAAAAAGCAAACATTTTCTTTATATTAATTGTCAGAATGCTGATTTGACTGAGTTTTCTGTTCATTTCAAAAGCCTGCTGGATATCTTTCAGATGTATTCATTTAAAGTCCAAGGGTCGTATGCACCCAGCTGTCTTAACAGTAAAATTCATTTTTATTTTATACCGAGGTGTAGTACCCTTTGATTCAATTGTCACAGAGCTTTTACAATTTGCACGTAAATTTGACTATTTTTATAACAGTCACAAGTTAAGATAGCCTGGTGCATATGGCTCTAAAAATATTCAAGGGCGAATACCACGGGGACTTGTTGAAAAAAGTCATTTTTGGATATATTTTTTAATAAAAAAAAATAAAAGTTAGAATATTAGGATCTTCCTATTCGTGGAACATAAAAAACAGAACTTCATTATTTCCTCGTGGGCTCTGTAGAATATGGCGACAAGATTTTTCTTCTGTTCGCGGACACGATAAGAGTCTATATAGTCCGATATATATTCGAGGGATAATGAAATATACCACTGCCTTCGGGTCTTTTACGTTCCCCTGTCAAGAACAGCCGTAAAAAATCTAATTAGCAAAATTTTAACTTTCACAAAGAAATGTTATTGATTGCAAGAATTACTTTTAAGGAGTAATCTTTCTTTACAGATAAGCAGAACGGCATCTCCAATGGATGAAAGAACTTCATCTCCAGCTGTACAGCAACAAGCTGTACAATCAATTCAAAAATATTCAAATGAGAAGCCATATAAACCGAAATTTCATAATGCTGCCCTATACGCCAAAGAAGATATTTCACCACAACAAAAGCAACAACAACAACAACAACAACAACAACAACAACAACAGCAGCAGCAGCAGCAGCAACAGCAACAACAACACAATAACTACATGCATCAAAGTCAAACTGTATCAAATTATTATCAACTCTCTCCGTATCATCAGCAAATTCAATCTCAGGAACCAGATTCCTCAATACATTTCCAACAGCAGCCTAGTAAAACTCGTTCAGAACAGGCGCCAATATCTCTCCCTTCACAAAATTTTCAACAAGTGGCGTCTGGCTACATAGAATCAACGCCGCCATCGATTCGGGAGTCAACAAGTTCATCCTTTAGTGGCATCACAGCAACTGGCGGAGGGCATCAATTGGTAAGAATTATTTTGGGGAATTGCCCACAAATCTTTATGAGCATTTTTCCTTTATAGAATCGAGAATTTCTACAAGAACATATTTCAAAAATTATTTCGCAAAATGAAGCCATTGTTGAGAACAAGGAGTTATTACTGCAGAAAAAGTACCCCAAAATAACAGGAAAATCAAAAAACTCAACGCTTGTACTGTCAAGTGAAAGTTCAAATTCAAAGCTCGCGTTTGCTCTAGCTAGTAAACAACAACAGCATTTAATGCACCGTGATGAAGTGCCTAATTCCAAATCCAATGTTCCGACTAATGCGCTGACTAACAGTGATTTGCACAGTAGCTCTGCAATTCTCTTCATTCCAAGAGTAACCCAGCAAGCAATTAATCAAGCCAGCCAAGCAGCAGAAATGACAACATCACAACCATTGAATTTGTCGAAAATTGCCGAACAAATTGATAGCAACAGGAAAAGAGCCTCAATGGATAGTTTAGGAATAGCATTCTCGGAGAATAATCCTACAACATCTACTAAAAGTGGGACAAGCCGGCCTCAGACTCAAGAGAGATCTATAATAAAACATTTACTTCTAAATGCAAGAGGGCTGGGCGTACCTAATGGGGAGGGAGAAGATGCTGTATACATTTGTCCTTTATGCAAAATGGAATTTAGGTCAGCAGAAGATTTAAGACTTCATACAAGTAACTACTGCCAAGGGGGGCCCTCTAGTGCTCCCATTAGTCCTGTTGCATCTCCTTCACATAAATATTTTCGTTCGAATTCTATTAACGTAAATTTACCGGAATTTAACAATCCGACTTCGCTGGCTAAACTGGCACGGTCTTCACTACTACATTTGTCCAGGAATCCACTCTCCTTGGCAAAATTAGCATGGTCACAACTGAAAACCAAGCCCAGCAATCTTGTTTTGAATCAACTTAATGTGAATACAAATACAACTGCCGCTAGCTCATCACATCAAAGTGATAGCGCCGCCATTCCTTCTAAAGCTATAGATACACCTTTGCCGTCTCCAGGACCTCTTCTTGGTAAAACGCCTTTAGTTGAGGCCTATAACAATTCGGAACGAAAGTCTGAGGAAGTGGTCATAACAAAAGTTCATGAAGAAAATAGAAGCTTTGCGAAGGAGTTCTCACCAAAACGTCTGAGACTAAATAATTACCCCCAACAGCAGCAATTTTCTGTGAATGAGGGGACTATGTCGGCGGGTGACAGGAACATTTCGAGCTACTGTAACACACCCGTGACATTTGAACCTTCTCAAAATAGGCCGCAGCCACATTCTCAAGCATTTCCTATGTGTGGAGGAGAGGTGCAGATGTTAGATAAAAAGGAGGATCGAATGAAAAGATTTCTCTCCTCGGGTGGTTGCATAATACCCATTTCGGAGTGTCCTGACATTGAAGTTAGCCCTAAAATGATACGTACTCCTCTTTTGTCTGGAGGAAGTTTTACAGAAGTAGCACCAAAATCAAGTGGCAAAGATGCGCCGGTCACGCCTTCAAGTACCCCCAAAATGATGATACCTATAGCACCGTTGACGCCAAGTTTACCGACTCCCAATTTACTAAGCGCTGGCTTACCTTTAGCACAACATTTCCAGTTTCCTCCAATAAATTCAATCACTGCATTCAACCCGCTAACACTTCCACCTGTGTCCATAGTTCCATCATCGGTGATGCACGGTGATAAGTTAATCCCATTTGTACCTGGAATACCTGGCCCGAACACTTTGGCACTATCAACATTACCGCATCCTTCTCCACAGCTTGTAAGTGAAATCTCATTAGGTCGAAACGTTAGTCCTAGCCGAAAGAAGACGCCGAGTCCATTGGTGCAAAATACAATCACTGTGCAAGGAGAGAGTGTAGCTCAACATATTGTTCACACTTCCAGTCCAAGACATCAAATTTTGAAGCCTGTTATTCGGGTAGAGAGTGAATCACCTTTGGCAACTTTGCCTAGTGATCCTATCAAACCTCCGCAGAGAAGTCCTCGTCATTGGACGCAGCCGAATACAACAACTGAACCTGTTAAAAAGTCTTTTAATTTCACTAAAATGGCTGATAATTTGAGCCCTAGGAAGAATAATATTGAGAGAAATATAAAATCACCGGAACGTAGCAAAGAAATGCGCCATTTCAATTTCGAAAATGTACCAAAAGTGGACATCCCGACGTCACAGCAAACATTACAACAACAACAACAGCAGCAGCAGCAGCAACCGCTAATGCCACTGCATGTTGATGTTTCCAGCAATGCACAGTCAGGTGGTACAGTCCTTCCAAAAGAACCTTCAGAGTCAGATATTTCAGAAGCGAAGAGCAAGGCCAAATCGAAGTTCTTGAGACCCACTAGTCTTCCGCTAAAGCCTGGAACTTTCACTCCAAAACGCCATCACGGTATTACTCCCACAGCCAACACACTGCCATTAATCTCTCCAGAAACGCCACGTCCTTCGAAAGCATGTATCCAGCTCTACCTGAATGGTCATGCATACACGTATCTCGGACTGAAGTGCAGCACCAAAATGTTCTATTGCACAGTGAACTGTCCGCAGCCATCGTACGTGGCAAATCTCCATAAATTGTCTATGTATAGTGTGTGGCAGGTTTGTGCTGAAAATAATCCTCATCCGCTTGGTTTGAAACCGAAAACTGTCATGTCGTTGTATGATTCCCGGCAACGCTCTTCAGGTTACACAACAGCCGCAATCAGTTCGCCTTACACAACAATCCATTCACAGTCAACTGTTATGACTCCTTTCGAGAGCAGTTCCAATATGTCTGGACAGTTCTACCACCATCAGGTGAAGACAATTCAACCTGCAGGCGATACATCAGTGAGGAACGAAGGAAACTCGAAGTCGAATGCAAGTGTTCTCGTTGGTGGATACGAAAGTAATGAGGATTACACTTATATACGGGGCAGAGGAAGGGGTCGGTACGTATGCTCTGAGTGTGGTATTCGGTGCAAAAAGCCCTCAATGTTGAAGAAGCACATTCGAACTCATACAGATGTGCGGCCTTACACTTGCCAGCATTGTTCCTTTAGGTAAGTTTTGGGAGCCCACCTCGTTGCATAATTCGAACTGAACTGTTTTTGTGTTTTACAGTTTTAAGACGAAAGGCAACTTGACGAAACACATGCAATCTAAGACTCATTACAAAAAATGTTTGGAACTGGGCATCAATCCAGGACCAATGCCCGCTGAAGGAGAGTTCATGGATACTGACGGTGATACGGATCAACAGTCAACCATTTCGGGCGGTGGTCGTACTTCTTCTATTCAAGGTGAATCCGACTCGGATGACTATAGTGATATTGGAGATGGTGAAACCGAAAGTAGTGGTGAGTTTTGACCCTGTTCACGATGGAGGGCATTAGTTTTTTAATTGCCATGGTTTTCAGATACAGATGAATCAAAGTCAAGACTTCCAGAACATGAAGCAGCCAGATGCCTTCTGTCTTTATCAATGACTCCTCCAGCAAATCATGCGCCCACGCAAACCATTCATGGTCGGTCACAATATCAAACGTACAAAAATATTTCCCTGGGAGACAATTCACAAATTGTTGGCTTGGGTTCAGGACGTTCTGTAGACGAAGGACAAAATTCGGTTCAGTCATACTCACCGCGTCGCGTGATATCCTTTACATCACCTAAACCACCATTCGATTATCAAAAGCAAGAGCAGTACTATTCGAACCCGAGTATTCCCAAGACCAGGGATGATAAATTTGATGAGGCCAACTTGAAACCGATTGATCTGACCAAACCTCGACAAATGGAAAAACCTCGGATTTCTGAGGTTATAGGGGATTTAAATAGCGAACCGGGGTTACTAAAATCGCTGGTGTCTATTACTGATAAAATTAGGGGTACAATGGAGCCTGCGGTACAAACACAAAAAATGAATGAAAGTGTTCTGCTTCAAGCGTATTTGACGGAACAAGCACTGAAGTACACAAAGATTAAACAGAGTCAGATGAGTAAGAATTTCCCCGAGATTACTACTTCTTCACTCAGCTTGACCACAACTTCGACAATTGCTGGCAGTTTGGTTAGTAGCTTCGAGAGGAAAACAGATAGTTCGCTTAGTACAAATTTCTTCCCTGAACGGACTCAAGATATACGCGCCGCTGACTCCTATACCTTTACGTCACCTGCATCAACTGTAGCGTCTCGACCCATTACTACTGTGTCCGAACAAATAAATAATTCCGTAGAGAGCGAAATCGTGAAAGGAGCTGTGGAATTCGATGTGCCCAGTGCGCTTGAGCAACGGGTGGAATCTAGCCAGAGTCCTTCAACGAATCAAAGCACTTCGAAAGGAGATAGTGACTCCAAATCGCTTGGATTTCAAAGTTCAGCTGTGATTTGTTCTGGAACCCCCACGAAAGAAGTTAACAAAGAGCTCAGTTCCAGTCCAAGACCAAGATCTTTGCCTGCAGGGACCGGTGGTGCCAAAAGCGTAGCATCTGAATATCTTAAGATGACTTCGGCCGAGTACCTGAAGTCACGAAGCAATAGGGCTGAAGAGAGTGAGGAAAGTAGTTCAGATCAAGAGATTAATGTAACTGAAACCACTGCATCCTCACTGAAGCCGCCATCAGATTTTAGCGGAGTTTTAGCTCGGACGGTGATCGTTGGTGAGGATGGTTTCAAGAGCAGCTCCAACGAGGTTCAACCAATGTTTCCACGTGTTCCCCTCTCGGATGACGGTCGACCAGTGTGCACAATCTGCTCAAAAAGTTTCCAGAAGCAGCACCAAATGGTCCTTCATATGAATATCCATTATATGGAGAGAAAGTTTAAATGCGAGCCTTGCGCAGTAAGTTTTCGAACTCAGGGCCATTTGCAGAAGCACGAACGTTCCGAAGCACACAAGAACAAAGTGATGATGACTTCCACTTTTGGGGTTCCAACTACATCCAATCCCCGGCCTTTCGAGTGCTCTGATTGTAAAGTGGCTTTTCGCATCCACGGCCATTTAGCTAAGCACCTGCGGTCAAAAACTCACGTTCAGAAGCTCGAATGCTTGCAGAAACTTCCATTTGGAACATATGCAGAAATTGAACGAGCCGGCATAAGCCTTACAGAAATCGATACGACAGACTGTGATAATTCGCTAGCTAGTCTGAAAGCTCTTGCTCAGAAACTGATCGAAAAGGACCCAAACAAATTGAATGCGTACAGTGCTTCGCCGTGCATGGAAACGAATTCGGGTGGAGCTACAATGCATGAAAGTGGTGGTGAAGATAGTCCTGATAGTAGGCAAATGGAAACGAACGAAGTAAATCGAGATTTAACGGAACTGTCCTTACTACCGGCTGTAATGCCTTCGTCGGAGGGGTCAGGAGTCAAGAGAAAACACGATTCCTTTAGCAGCTGCAGTAATGATTCAGTAGCGAATGCAACTCAACAACAACAAGATATTGGGCTTGAAAAGCGACCCCGAACTACTAGTGAAACCTAGTGCCAAATTTTTCTACAAAATTTCTAGTTTAAGCTGTAGCATTAGCCAAGCTAAGGAGACTCTTTAGGTTTTAAGGTGAATTCATTTCTTGTGTTTACGGAATCCAAGAAAGAAAACGGTGATATAAAGCTTTTTTTCGCTTTTCGTTAGGTATGAGGCTTAGATTCAAATTCAAATTCAATGTATTTTCTGTTGGTTGCTTTACGAAGACTTACGTTTTTAGTCTAGCGGTAGGACTCTGAAACGCGAAGATATTCAAATTAAATTTTACTTGTTTGTGGGGGAGGGGAGAGCAATCTAACGATCGATCGATCGATTCGCCGGTACTTCCCTAGATAGAAAGTCTCAGCCTCTAGATGTTGCGATGCTTTTAGATTTTTATTTTAGTTATCTTTCAGTGATTTTAGCTGTAAGTTGTATGTAAGACCACATTACTGTGTTGTTTATATTGCGAATTAGTCAAGTAAAGTCCCCCTGTCTGATAGGTATGTAAAGCTGCTATCGTTCTAGTTTACTTCCGAAAGAGATTACGACTACTTTAGTTGCGGAAACTATTTTGTTCCTTCTGAAGGGAAGAAAGTCCTCTAGATAAACTACTTATATTTCTGTTAAAACTGAGTTCATGTTTAGTTATGTTAAATTACGCTGAAATGTTTCAATAAAACATTTTTGTTTTTATTATACAACTTTTGGTTTTGCTTTTATTTTGCCTTTGTCTTGATTTCATTTTTGTTTTTATGTCTTTTTTTTGTAAATATAATTACAGCTTTGTCTACTAATTTTATTATGGTTAATGGCGCTTGTCTAAAGATGCAGAGATGTTTCCGATTGCTGGAGGAAATTCGAGTTGAATTGTTGTGCGATGCGTGCGGTTTGCCTATGTTTATTGCCTGGTGAGTTCACAAATTCTAATTAGAAAGAAAATAATAATTTTTGAAATTATTAAGCAGCTCGACCTGAACTTTTTTAGCAGCAGTTAGGTGCTTTTTCTACTCTGGTTAGATCTGGCTAACTCACGCTGGGTTGCGATTAAGATATTACAACATTTTGTTAATCCTTAGGGGACTTCTGATTTGATCAATATTTCCTGCTTTTTTGTAGTTTTGCAGGGGATTAGTAGTGCACTGTGTGGCACATTGTTTCGAGATTCATAGGTTCGGGGTTCGATGTTTACCAAAGTCTGGTAACAATAGAGTAGACCATTGGGTGTTACAACAGTTAATTCAGTTGGACAATTGTCAACAGGCTAACGATAAGTCAATGGTTATTTTTGTTTTGTGTGGCAGTTTTATCGTTTTGGTCATAATCATTTCCTGTGTATTTGAGCTGTATAACTAAGGGCTCACTTGTAATTGTCGATTCGCTTACAATTGACTTAAATATTCAAAGTTTTTCGAGCTCGTAACAAGTGAAGATAAAAGTTGATGGTAACAGCATGGAAGCAACAAGAAGAGAACTTTTTCATGTCGATGTCGACTGCTGGAACATTATCAGTCCTTTTATGCATTTTTGTTGTCATCGGTCAACGGTTTTTGTTTTATTTCTTATGAATTCATATCTTTTTGTACATTAATATCGAACATTGTACGTACCTTCACTTTCGCATTCCTTGTAAACGGGTTTCGGAACTTTAAAACTTCCGGATGCGATGAAAAGGGTTTCGGAATTTTTTCCCTTCCTGATGTTCGAAGTTCGCCGGTCGTAACCGGAAGATAAAACAGAAGACAGTTGTCCATTTTAGAAAGAAACAGAAAATTTTACTGTGCGACCTAATCACATTTACTAAGTATTGTGATAAGCAAAAGAAACACAATCAACATCACGTCGGTGCTCCAGAGTATCGATATTTGATGTTATCGATTCGACATCAATGAGTTTAAAAGCCTTCTTTTAGACTTTATCTAACATAGCTGATGCAGCACATTCCGTCTCTGCAAAACTATGAAAATTAATTTCTACTCTGGAGGTTGAATGATGTGAAATATTTGTTGCATCATTGTAATGGAAAAAAATGTGATCAATCCAGTTAAGATTGCTGGATATCCTAATCGTCAAGATGTTCAAAGAGCGCGAATTTACAATGTCTATATCAATCGAAGAAACGGACAGAGTATGGAATGGGAAACAGCATTGAATTGTAGAAACATTAAAGCTTTGCCCAGCTTTGATTATTCAAAAAACAGATGGTATTAAGACCTTGGAAATATTTAATGCAACAATTTCACACCCAAAAAATTTTGGGGACAAGGATTCGAGTGTTCAAAGAGGAGCAACTTTGGACCTCCAGTTGAGAAAACTATACTAAAGTGTTCTAGGCTTTTTATTGTTTGAGAAATACAAATCTGTGTTTTTTCCCATTTTTTTCTGTTAACTCAAACACAATTTTTTTTTTTAAAACGTAATCGTTCCGCCACAGAATTCTTCTCTTGGTAGATGTTAAACTTTACATTGGATTAGTTGGATTAGTTTTTCGTTCAACAACGCCCCATGTGTGATAGTATATACAGGATATTAAGTCTATAGTGAGCTCGGTGGCCACATGTTTGGTGTGATGTGTGCATGTAGTGAGTTCGTGACAGCTTTGTGCACAGGTGAGGGATCCTGCTTCAGTTAATGCGGGCTTCCATTCTAATGCTATCTATCCCGGGTTTTATAATGGTTTTCAGTACCTCACTCGAGGTATTTTGTGTCCTTTATTTCTGAAACCATCACAGTTACGGGAAACTGCATACCAAAGAAAATATCAGAAGGATTCGCACACAACCACCTTTCATTTATCCTGTTCACGTTTTGATCCTCGGCAAAATTTCTTACTTCGAAGAAAGTCAAAATATTTCAGGTTCTTCTAGATCTTTCATCTTGTTTAGTAATCGCCAAAATTAACTGTCCGTATTTTATTATATATTGCTTACATCCAAAGCTCTCATGCACCACAGAGCTGACGAACGAACTGTTCTCTCGAGCACTTGGAAATTTTTAGAAATGGTCTTTATGAATTTCCTGGGCTTTTCATCAATGAAATGCCCCTGCTGTACGAACTGTGCTGTTTTCATACTGTCCGAAGGTCGTAAATTCTTTTTGCGTTTGGTTACATGCGATGTATTACCGCTGGATGCTGTACTTTACAATTATAGCGAACCATTTCATATCTTGTGTTGCTATTTCTGCTCTGAGAAGTTTTGTACCAGAATTTCCTAAATGAAAAGTCCTTACAAATGCATGAACGCATTATCTCTCCTTTTCGATTATCTTTTTATTGTAGTTCGTCTTTTAATTTTTGCCTTGTTATGCTCTGAAAAATAATCTCGAGTCTTACATTTACATCGCATATTCGGAAAGTTACTGACCATTGTTTCATCAATATTTGTGTTTATTGTAGTTTTGTTTTTATAGCAGGTCCCAAGGTGCAACTTTTAATTTAGCTAATTGTAAGCAAGAAAAGAAAGTAGAATTGTAAGCACATCGTTTTGTTTCAATACGTTTTTGTTTTTATCTTTTTTTCTTTTTAAGAATTCCGTGTAGAATGTAATTATATTTTGTGCCATATTTAAACCAGTCTACCACAATAACCTGTAGAAAAAAACGTTTTTTTTATATCACGTAAATACGTACCTGTATGATAAGAAATTTTAGGAAAACTCTCCTTAGATTTAGAGCTTTTAGTATTAAAGAAAATTACACATTGATAACTCTAGCCTAGGGCAAGCTATTACATGAAAATATAACAACTTATCATACTCTTAAAATATACTATAGTGTACTATTCTGCACCAGATTCGCAGTCAATTGTACCAGAAAAAGGCCAAAAAACAGCACTGATTGTGCCAAACAATTGCATGTGTGAACTTGGAAACAACAATTGGAATTTTGTAAATACCCTCTAGATCTAAGTACTTTATATACTATTCAAATTATTAACACTAAAGATAAAATTGAAGAAAAAAAATATCAATTAAAACATATTCAACAGAGAGAAATCGTCGTAGAAGACACCCAACTGTTTTTGGTTCAGCTACGAATGCAACGTGTAAAGCGATCATCTTCGTTAATGAACTGTAATTTTATAGACGTATTTTTATTGAGAGGAAATTTGGTTTCTACTACTTAGATGATGAGTAAGGACCTAAAGAAAAATATTTATGTAAATTATATTCACGAAATTAATGTATTTTTATATAAATTTTAAAACCCACATTTTGGAAATTTGTGAAATTTTGTGTATGACCATCAAAATACGAACAAATTTGTGGATGATTTCATAAAAGAGAAGAAAGGATGTTTTTAAGAAATTTCTGGTGTATTATTTTACTATCCTAGATCATTCTTATTTACTTATTTACTATTCTAGATCATTCTTATATATGTCAGAGAATTGTATTGAATTATTTTCGGAAGAAAACATGAAAAAAACAATTGAAGCCGTTAAAAATGGCAAGCTCATAGTGATTTTGGGTTGTCATATTCAACACTTTCTCGATACATAAAAAAACACACAACGGGATCACTTATGACATACCCAACGCACCTAATTATAAATTACATGCGCGCGTATTTACGGATGAGCAAGAAGGAGCTCCGGTGAATTACAACATCACTTCTTCTAAAATATTTTATGGACTCACGGTTTGGAATAGCGGAAACTTGCCTATAAAATGGCGATTAGAAACTACATAACAGTTAGTGAAAAGTGGCACGGAACTAAAATGGCCGGATTAGAGTGGATGATGAGTTTTCGCAGTCGGCACAAAGAATTGTCGCTACGATCTCCAGAAGTTTGTAGTCTCACGAGAGCACATCATTTAACAGACATAATGTAAATGTCTTTTTCGAAAGTCTGGAAAATGTTCTTCGTAGAGAAGAATGTTTTGGAAATGGAACAAGAACTTTTAATCTTGACAAAATGGCAACGGCAACAGTACAGAGACCACAAAAAGTAACGAAATAATTAATTTATTAGAACCCTTATTTTAGATATATGCATTCATTTTGTAGCAGGTTCTTGCCGAAAGAGAGTCAAAATCAGTGAACCAAGTGACAAGTGGCGAAACGGGGGCTCTTGTCACTACATGCGTGATTTTAAGTGCGTCAAGACAATATTTGCCTCCAATAATGGTGTTCCCAAAAGGGCATTTTAAAGAGGTGCATATGGTTAGCGTCCCTCTCCTTTTGCTTGAGGACTGCCTCTACGAAGGAGGCAATTCTCGCCCACACCTCCTCGCTCTGTAGCATAACCCCGACAATATTGTCTGGGGTTATGCCACCGTGTACCTCCTCCACCGCCCACCATCTCTCACATTCAAAGAATGTGTGAAGGGCGGAGTCCGAAGGGGAGTCACAGTAGACACAGGCAGCGTCCGGCACCTTCCACATCCTATGGAGGAAGGCCCGAAAATGCCCGTGTTCCGTCTGCATTTGTGTGAGGTAATAATTCACCTCCTCATGTTGACGGTTCAGCCGCGCCACCGTCCACCGGCTCCGTGACTCCCCTTCCCACCTTCCTTCCACACCCATTTTTTTACGGCTAGACCATTCTGGTCCCTGAGTGCTTTCAGGCTGTCCCCTTATGTTGGAGGGCCCTCAAGTACCAAGATAAATAAAAAAATATTATTAAGTGTGTAATCATCTACAGATTGAGCCAGGCCAACTTGTCAATCTACTTTTTTTTTGTAAATTGTTCTCGGAAATGTCGAC
>QYTT01085666.1:106025-118447 GCA_006980735.1 Dasypogon diadema
AATTTAGAATATATTTAGTAAAACGATATAAAATTGTAGAGGATTGTCCAGAAATATATAGAAGGATAAGATATTATTTATTGAACACATAAATCAAATATCAAATAATAAACGTAAACAATTTAGTCCCTAAAGACTTATTATTCATTTGAATATAATTAAAATTATAACAAAAAAGTAATAATGAGTTTCTCGTCTAATGCAGAAGGCGCATATCTCGACGGGGTGCCAAAAAACACTTACCTATCCCAGAAAAAATAAAATTTTCCTGAGATTAGACTCCAACACTTGTATAAAAAGTATATAACTGTTAATAAAACAGAGATAAATGACTTGGAAAGAGCGTGTTATTAAAATTCCTAACTTAATACCCTAAACAAAGTACCGGCAAATTGAAACAACAGCGAATAACTACCGACGAAATTTCTTCGTCAAAGTTGCCAGTTCAGGACATAATTTATTTATTGCTACGAACAGCGAGTGCCAGGAATTTGACATTTAAAGTGACGTATTGTGTACACAAGACAAGCGGATATATTTAATTTATTTTATTTCTCGTCTAAATCCATATTTTTAAAATAATGCGTCATCAAAGACAGAAACACTCATTTTCTATTCTTCTTTAAACTATGTTAACAAGTGAATTGTTTGCTTATTCTATTGGTAGACCCGCTAAATATTTTGGCAGCAGTGCAACGAACGATGACCAAAGTAGAAACTGGTTGGAAGTCGGCGGCCAATTCGCCTTTCACTGGAAGTTGGCAGTTCCAAATTTGTTCACTGTTGTTTATCAGCTTGGTTTAAAAGGTTTGACAGCGAAAATCTTTATTCGTTGTCCGTTGTTCGTAGCAATTGTGTTTGGGGCATAAAAGTGACGCAAATTTAAGGTATGCCTCAGATTTTTTTCAAATACGTTTATCACAGTAAATATATCAGACACTATACCACTTTATACCACTTTTTGTTTTCGATTTATTACACTTCCTCATTATCAATTTTCGTGAAAAATAGCTGAAAATTATTCAAACGACCAAAGGGGTGGAAAATTTTCCCAACTCTGCAGTCATTGTCGAAATGTAAACATCAACTTGCTTCGTAGTTGGAAAAATTCACAAAGTTTATTCGTCAGCAAACGGCCCAATCAGTAGGTGGCTGCGGCTATGCATGGCATGATCCCCTGTTGGTTCATCGTCAATTTTCCAATATGGAGATTATTGAGGGTATTCATAAAGGCAGTATCTTCTATCTGCCTCATGTTGGTTTCGCCGACTATAAGTTTGGCGGATGAAGAAAGCAATAGGATTCACCGCTGGCCTTGGTTACAAGTGGTATCTTCATAAGGTGTCTAAAAAATTACATTAATCCTATCAAAAAACCTTTTATCCTATTTCAGCTGCTGTAGACATTTCGCAACGTTAAATAGAGTACTATAGTACCTCATTGATGATGAGGTATATGGTAGGTACTCTAAAAACGATAAAACGTATTTATCGTTAGTTTTAAATAAATTTAGATATTTTCATACTGCTCTGATTTTCGAAAGACGAAAGGTTTCGAAATATGTGGTTTGAAGCGATTGGGCGTGGAGATCATAGTCTATTGGATTCTTAATTTGAAAAGGCACTAATTTCTAGTGCCGCCACTGGCACAATTACATGGAGAAACTATTTTTGCGAATGTAGTGGAAATGCTTATGATTTTTCAGCATTTAGCGACTCCATTCTTCTAACTCTATGCAACCCTATGATGCTTAGGCGGAAAGAAATTAAAGAAGAGGAGATTGGGAAATTTTAACCTGACAAATGTTGCAAGTGAGCCACAATATTTGCCATGAATTTATTACTCTGCAATAACATGCCAGTGGCTTCGCAAGTACAATAATTACTGTTAATAGAATGCCTCAACCACTAGTACACAGAGATAAATCGCCGTGTCCTGTGCGGGATTTGAACCCACGCCAACAGGGGAGAGCAAATCTGCAGTCGTACACCTCAGCCCGCTCGGCCACCTGCTTAGGAATAATAATTAATTTTACGGATGTTTGAATTAAGTTATTTATTAGTTCCTTTACTTGGGTTGACTATAAAATTTTATTTGTATTAAATAGTGTGCGATTTATTTTCGCCGATGCTTATGGTGCGCCGTATACTCACCCCATATATGATGGAAGTTTCCAGGAGGAAAATACAAGAGGGAGTTGCCATCAGGAACTGCACATTTTTGATTTGGCTGAGATATAAAAAACTTGATAATTTTGTGAAGAACTTATATTTCTTAATTTATTCACTTTATGTAATAAAGTCGTTTTCTGTGTCATGTTCATGTGGTATATCGGTAAATACATTAAAGTCGGTACATATTCAGTATATATAACACACAGTTTATGGTTGGTTCAGAATCTTAGACTTTAAAATTCTATGTAATAAAATATCTGTGTAAATTACATATTATTTTACACCAATAGTACACAATTTTCAATTTTTTTCTTGTCACTATGTTCAGTGATAGTAATGCACTAAATATGACAACTCCCAGATATCCTGAAAGTAAAAAAATTTCAAAATGAAACCAAATTACATGAAAATGTCGGCGATATTATTGTCAGATATATAATGTTAGAAATTTCCAATATTTTATAAAGTGATAACACAAGATAATCAACAGCTTAGAATTATCTATACATTTTTCACTAAATTTAATCCTTAGGGAACTTTAGTTTTTATTCGAATGTGTTCCAATGTTTTGGTTTTATTTTAACAACTGTTGAAGATTTCATTGAATAATTCTTGATGAAGCAAAGCGCTCTAATTGTACACTATTAAATTGATTTACAATTAGATAAATGTAATAAAAATTATTTGGATTTTACGAATTTTTAACACCAATGTTTAAAAACATTTATGCAGGGTGCAATAGGCTGGGCACCTAATAAATACATTTAAGAAATTTCTGTTTCCATTTCAATGTAGTCTCTTTACTGCTGGATTTTAGTAAAACGTAATTATTCTAAAGAATGAAATAATAAATAAAAAAGGAAGTAACGATATATAAACAAATTTCAACTTGTAAATTTTTAATGAAACTTTAAATCTTAAAAATTTATAATCACAGGTTTGGTTGACTTATTAGGGCTCATAATTTATTTCTCGATAAATGTTGTAATTTGGAATTTAAACCCTTCAATTGCTGCAACACTCAACACATTTTAGCGTGTCCGGGACCCTATGAAGTTATAAATTACGAGTTATCAAGTTTTTTAATGGACCACGAACGCCTTCCGTACCTATTTAGGAATTAGATTATATGACGGTGCTATCAATAATCCCAATAAGAACCATAGTTGCATAGGGTCATTCCAAGGAAGATCTCTGCTCGCAAATCTGACGAAGTTATGTTGAACGGGCTCTATGTATCTGTGGACGGCACAGAAATCTAAACATCACGCCTAAGTCATTAACGGTGAATAATTTTAAGTCCAACACAACAGTATTGTGTTCTCTTGAAGCAAAACACAATCGTTGATAATACTATGGGCCTATTCTAATCCAAGTCTCCAGCTTCGTCTTCGTCTCGTTATAACAAGTAGTGACGTCAGCAAGCAAGTTAACTTGTTCCAAATCGTTTGCTTAGCTTGATTTATGACATCTAGTTAATGGTTTCGTGGTTAAGACCCATGTGAATATTAGAAAGAAATGGATTTTCGCTTAATTTTAATTATACAGGTTGTTAATTTATTCTAAATAAAAAATTAAGTTAAATTTTTTGTGATTTCTTACAAGGTATTCATAATTTTCATGAAGTTAAGTCTGTCGTTGACTTGATGAAGTGTTATACAAACTAATCAAGCTACATGGCGTAGACAACTGACGTCACTAACTGTTCTAACAACATGAAGATGAAGACGAAGACGAGGACTTGGATTGGAATAGGCTCTAATAAAAGAAGAAATTTTCATGTCATCAGCGTAGATTAAAACTAACCCTGGAATGATTTAAAAGGTGCGCAATGTCGTCAATGGACAGAATAAAAATAGCAGGACCAAGATAACTACCCAGAGGCACCTCGAACGTGGCTTTTTATAATGGGAAATATACTTGTTTGCGCTATTGAAAAGGGGTTAAAATTACTCTGCAGTGTTTTTGAAAACATTGAGAGGTAACTCCAAACCTTTCAATAAAATTTTTTTCAATGTCTTTCATTGTTTGCGTTCTCTCACTGCAAAATTTTCATTTTTGCATTTATCTCAATTTCACTAGATGTAGTGTTGCTTTTTTTTTGTTTTTTTAATATAAATTATTATTATGATGTGCTTGCGCTAATTGTTAATATGGATTTAGTGCATGTAACTCATTTATGTCTAGGATTTGTAACAACGTAGAAAACATATATGGCCAGAATTATTCATTGGGAACTACGAAACTAGATATGATATAAAACTTTGCACTCTATAGTAAAGTATATTTGAAAAATTGACTAAACAAAAACAATGGTGTATGCTTGAACTAGGTATAAAATATGTACTATAGATATTAATTGGATGTTTTTGATATTTAACGTGGGCATAAATGAGTAAATCACTTTATTTGGTCCCATCTAACCATAGTGCACTACATAAGTACAAGAAAATAGTTTTTGGATCTAGAACACATACGTACATACCAAGCTATAAGAGGCAACAAATGTGGCCCGAATTCTGAGTTGCCTGCCTGGAATCCTTTATGGTCCTGGAATAGGTGACAGAAATAAGTTGACAAATGCCTATCCTGTTGCCTTTTTTAACTAAGAAAAATTCTAACAAATTTTCTGAAATGGTCCTTTTTGAAATTGGTAGTAACGATTTCGTTGGGAAGGAATTTTGAGCATAATGTGAAATTTTTCCGATATGTTTAGAATTCTTATTCTTGTTGAGATGGCTTGAACTAGAAATATTTCTGCTTCTTACGGAAAAAAATATATCTCTCTAAAGTGAACAACAAACCTAATATTTAAATTCAAAATGCCACTATTTTGTCAAAAGTGTATCGAATCCAAATAGTTCTAGTTCCGTCCATGGCTCTTAACGAAATTTTACCCTTTTTTGTCCACTCAAAGCCGAATTCTAGTTACTACCAGCACAAAGTACTTGCAGAAAAGAGATTAACGTCCTCACTACGTCGCCATTTCGAAAATTGTTTTTTTTTTAATATTGTGAAATTAAAAAGCAACCTTCTGCAAACATCTCAATCGGTTTTATAATTTTGATATCACTGCTCCACACAGTTATCTTACAATTTCATGCATGCAACGAAACCCACCTGAAGTTTATTTTTCTCCATGATCATTTGTAAGGTTTAGCAAACTCGTGCTCGCCCGTAGTTTCGCATTTGAAGAGTCTTATTATGTTGTTTGATTCTCGAAGTAATTACGAGGTTAACTGTAGGTTCTTTTTATAAACTCATCACTGATGAAAAGCAGGATCAAGTCCTTTGGATAAAATTCTCGCATTAGATTTCTTTAGCTTCGATATAGCAATATTAACTGATTAAAAAGTGTGCATATATTACTTCTACCGTCAATTATAAAAAAAAAAACATTTCAAAGTATTACAAAAATTTCTTTAAATTTAGAAACAGTAAAGAGACTGTCTTTTTTTTTAAATTCCCCTTAACACATGTGTGCGTATATTTTTTAACAACGTCTTTACACATACGTACATATATATAACACTGAACAAAAACATGCATAACAATTTAATAATTCGTCTGTGTTTTTATTTTGACAAAAATTCCCTTTTCCGGGCACCGAAATGAAGACCCGGCATTATTTATATATTACAGGATGTGTCAAGCGAACTGTCAAAATAAAAAACAATTAGCTGCCATTATTTCGCCTTTCTTTTACTCAAAAAATTCTTTCTGAATTTAACATTTGGTTTGTTTAAAATTTTGAAATGCGTTGAATACGACACGACAATACACCATTACCTCTAAATATTACCTTAGAACTTATATATTCTAAATTCCCTCTACAATATATAATATAATATAATAAATTTATCTCAGCAGTGGAAATGCTAAACTTAGAACGTAAAACATTAAAAATTTATCTAAAAAATATGTCTTCATTGTTTCTCACCTTTACTTAACATCTTCTCCTCACCGATGCAAATACATTTTATGTATACAATAAATGGGTGTTGTATACCCGGGGATAACATCAGAAGTTGGACATAGATTTACGGGTAATATTGGATCATATTCGGAGGAATGTTTTTATGCTTAAAATTTGTGACGTTCTTTTATTACTTATAGTACGTGTTCACCTAGTATATAAATTTTACAGACCAATTTCTCTCATAGCCTTATATAAGCAGGGATTCTTAAGACACTCTTTCGGTCCCAATTGTGGTGCGGGCGCTCCTCGAAGGATCATTAGAGCAGATCTAGCAGCAGATTGACATTCATTGTCGTGACCGCAGTAAGAATCTGCATCTGATAAGAATTGTAAATCACATGCGACTTGTGATGTTCCCTGTGAATACAATTTTCCATTAATTTATTTTGAGTGTTCATAAATTTTTCGGGGGCTTACACAAAGGTAGCAAAGTTGATGAACTCCACAAACAGGAAGAAGTTCTTGATGAATGTCACCACTTAACATATCTGCGCCCCGGCATCTATCAGCAATAGAATCTAGGAGCGGACATTGGTTAGCGTTGAAGCCGTACATTTTTCCACTTAGGTATCCGTCGCTAATGGGCTCAAAGTGACCAGCACCAAGTTCTTCTTCAAATTCTGTTAAGTCGTTGGTAGAGTCAGCAGGATATCGTGGAAAACCGTTACGTTTTTTCTTCTTCTTTTCGTCGTTCGGCTCCTCCAGGTTATTTGCCTGCATTTCTTGTGATTTTTCTGGTGCTGCAGTATCGAGATTTGCACTAAAAAACACAAAACAGAAAAAAAAATGTTATAAAAAATTTTTGTTTACTCAAAAATGTACGATTATCGTATTTAAATAATATAAAGAAATATTTGTTATTATTTGGATGTAATAAATATGTTGGGTATTTTATAATATATGAGATCAATTTCGAAACGAACTGAGGACATAAAAATAATAACATTAAAAATCATAAAAACTTTTGCCCTCATATTTTCATTGCTTTGATGATGCCACACTTCAAGCCAGAAAAACTTGATGGATTTGCTTTGGCGTCCTTACCCACATTTGTCATATGCCCCCCCTACTTCTAAAGGCTCCATCTTCGACATTTTCTTTTGGCATGTGTTGGTAATATTACTTGTGTCATTTTTACGATTTTCAAAGGCTTTAAAATAAAATTTACTTTAACTGCTTATAACAAAAAAAACCTATCAATTGTTGGTTGTACTTTATTGTCCTTGAGGACATTGAACACTGCAACATATGTGAATTTCAGCCAATTTCGATAAAACCAATTTTCGTAGGTAAAGTGCGGGTTTGCTTAAAAAAAGAAAAACAGAAGAAGAAGAACTAATTCTATACTCCATGCATTCGAACCGTTCTTTTGAACTTTCATAACTCTGTTGACCAAAAGAATACAGCTATTAACGCCGATGTCAACCATCGGCGGCTGAGGCGCACACCTATAGATTTCCTCCTCTACGGGCGTGGATTCGAATCCTGTACAGAGCGCGGTGATTTATCTGAGTCCCACGCAATTCTACTGAGGAAAGTTATAATTGCGAAGCCATTGGGATGTTGCATAGTTAAAAAATTTCATGTCAAAAATTGTGATTCACTAGTAACATTTGTGGGGCTAAAATTTTCCAATCACCCCTTCCGTAATTTCCCTCCGCCTAAGCTGTGCTGTGTGCATCATAGGGTTGTACCCTGAGCTTAGGCAATACCTTAAAAATTTAACATTAATGCTCTCCACTTTATTTCAAAAAGTAATGGATGTAGACAGTAAATGGTTCATGGTAAATGCGAATTTTTTAGTTTTAAATAGAGAAGTTCACGATAGAGATTCTTACTTCATTGGGTGACTGACTATAAGCCTAGACACTGCCTCCCATGTTGTTCAAAAGTGTTTGTTAACAAATTCAGTATGCTTCATATGTTCCTTTTCTGGTAGGGACTGCTGACTTTTTGACTGCTATTTTCCTCATTGAGCCGAAGAAGTATTCACCCACCTAACGTGTTCTTGCTTCGTCTAACCAGTTTTTGATATTCACAAAGAAGGTGTCAAATATTTCAACCTTCTCTTCGTCCATCAGCTCATCAGCTACCTCATTGCCCAGTACGTCATGAGCATAAGGCTCATATGATATGTCCTCCTCCTTAAGGAGGATTTAAAAGTAGTCAAGCGACATCGGAACCCATCATGTGAGCAAAAAAGTTTCTATTATTGAACAATTACTATTACTATTATTTTAGTTATGTAACTGTTCCTGAATTTGTTGGTTTCTTTAAAATTCCCTGTCAACTTTTAGTGAAAGAGGTTTACGTGGGATATTTTAGGGTCCTAGTGCAGTGTTCACAGTGCAGAGTTTAATCACATCAATTAATTGAAGGTAAAGGTAACAATTTCAGGGCTGTATATTACAGTTTCGCAAATAAATGTAAATGATATCTCGAATAGAAGAATATCTTATTTTTGTACTTACTGATTTCCATCATACTCGACTTTTTCTTTCTTAACTGCAACTCTCTTTTCTTTTTCCTTTAGAGCATTTTCATCTGGTTCGATTTCATTCTTCTGCAAATGGTTGTCCTCATCTACTGATTGTCGTAATTTTTCTAAAGCTCGTCGCATTTTTTCCAAACTGTATGCAGTAGCTAATCTAGATACAACGTGGTCTTTAAGGTGTCGTATTTCATCAGGGTCAGAAATGCCTGGAAGAAGAATTATCAACCAGATATCAGCTGTTACCTAGTAAATCTTTGACGGACTACCTTCATGAGCTCCTGTGTATTTTATTGTCTCTCCAATGATTAAATCTTCAATCATTTTGAGTTTGTGGTCCATGTTTTCTAGTTTATTGGGATCGACGCTTTGTTTTTTCACCTTTTCTTCACTTTCTGGTTCACTCGGGCTGCGTTTCATGACTGCCCCATTACTGAAAGAGTTTATTAACTAAACGGATATTTAAAGCCTGACAGGAGCTAACCTATTTTGTCCCATATACCAAGTGTTTGCTTTTTTCTTCCGGTCAATTCCGAAGTATTTTGACCATTGGACAGACTTTTTTCGTCGAGTATTTGTCAAGTCACCAGGAAGTATCTGATCATCCCTAATTATTTCTTGGTTTGAACGCTTCTTTTCCGAAACATCCCTTTTCTTCTTACGGTCTTCTTCATCGTCATCATCAAAATCATGATCGTCTTCGTCTTCGTCGCGATCATGCTCGTGTTCACGCTCGTGATCATGTTCATCGGATTCGTCTTCTTCATGGCTATCGTTCTCATTACCATGATGATTGTGGTGGCTGTGGTGATTGTGGCTTGAAGAGTGCATATCAGACTGAGGATTTTTGTCATGTTTGTGTGGTGATTCTGTAGAATGATCGTTTTTTGGGGTTTCTAGAAAAATGTGATGATGCTTGTAATATACCTAGTTATATAGACTTTTATTAAGCTTTACCTTCTTTGGTTGATCGTTTCTTTTTATCATCACTGTCTTGTCCAAAAATTGCTTGCAGATCTTTAGCGACTTTCTCATCTGTCCCGGAGACACTGATGTCATTGTTAGGCATTTTTGGCGATCGTTTGGTTACAGGAAAACGCTTCTTTCGGGAGGCTGGCAACCAAGGCAGCACTGGATATGATCTCTTTCTTTCCATGGGAGGGCCAACATAATAGGGACCTATGTCACCTGCCATGGGATGTTTCTTTTTCTCCTCATTGAACAATTCTTGTTCGATTTCGTTTTCTTGCTGCTGATACTTTTCCCATAAATGCTTAAGATTTTCCCTATACTTCTCTTCCCTTTCTAATTCACGTTCCTTTTCAATTTCTCGTAAGAATTCTTCAGCCAGTTCTGATTGCTTGTAAGGTGTTAGTTCTCTTTCACGGAATACGGTTTGGTATGGAGTTTCTGAAATTTTTATAAATGTTTAAATTAGTGATATGAAAAAAGGATGACATTTAGATATCATTGATGTGATAAGGATTCATTACAGGCCTATTATTTCTAACTTATTTCTTCATTCAGTTTTCTAATTGTAGGATTGGCATGGCGTAACTTAGGGAGGTTTAAGAAAGATTCCAAAACTAATGACTAAAGAAATGTTTACAATTTTAAGTGGACTAATTAAGAATGGGATTAACAGGTGCCTTTGTGAGACTCCGTTGTATGAAGGGCTACCGCCATGTTAACGAGATCTAATCTTACTCTCAAATCAAAGCACTCCTTTCGCTAGGTAATTCTATTTTCAAAATTTTTGTAATTTTCTCAGGTAATGGGTCTTCATTGGTATTATAGTCAAAAGAGGAGCCAAAAGCAGGACAACAGATTTACAGAAGTTGCAGTGCTCAGCATGTCTTGGCATAACAAATGTACCAAATAAACACAGAAATTCACCACTTTTGTATGACACCATTCCCACTGACTATTGAGACGTTAAAAGGATTTTAGCCATTTCTAGAATTGCTTCTCTCCACATTTTGCGATTTTACACCTGTTACCTATTATCGTATGAAGTTCTTCTTTGCTTCCTTAAGCCATTACGCTAGATTTTCCCACAAGCCGAGCTTGGGAATCCTGTGATTGCTATTTGACCAAACCATCTAAATCTAGGTTATATAGTTTATGGTTCATCCTTGAAAAATAGTTTAGTACATAAATGATTGCAGGATCGAAAATTCATGCCGGTAATGAAATTGGTTGAGGCTTGCTATGTAGAGTGAACAGCTGATGCATGCTGCGCTGCACCGAATACTTTTGCTTGGAGTTGAAGAGGAATCTGAAGACTCGTCGTAATAATATGAAAGCAGGAGCAGGTTATGTTTCGGCTCGATGAAGGTTAATGACAAAAAGATATCTCATGATATCATGTGCCGACTGATGGATAAGGTCTACCTTAGAGACAGATTACCTGCTTTGTGAATTTCTATTACCCTTAAAAATTTGTAACGAAGAACGAAGAACGAATCAGCCTTGTTTAATAACATTTAAGAGAATTCCAGGAAAATTTTTAATATTTGGTACTCTTTAATGAAACAGAAGAATTCAGTAATTGAAATGCCAAATCGCTAAATTAAT
Organism: Dasypogon diadema; assembly: GCA_006980735.1. NCBI lineage: Eukaryota > Metazoa > Arthropoda > Insecta > Diptera > Asilidae > Dasypogon > Dasypogon diadema. Next base: position 117,247 of record QYTT01085666.1, read on the forward strand.
AATGTTTCAAACTTTTGCAAACTTATTTGCAGCACAAAAGGGAGAATTCCAAACAAATCCAAGAAGTCCAAAGTTTGTTTTATGATAAGTTCTTGTCGAAACGGCAGTAAGTCCTAAGAGCTAGGATGATCTGTGGAACGTGCAAGAAATTTCTACATCTTCAACATTTCATAAGGCAACACCACGACCGTCTGAATTTCCTAATGCGCGTCTACTTTTTCTGAATCAACTTAATAACAAGAAAATGCTCTCAGTCATTCAGAGATTCATCTACACTTTTTTATGAAATGGATGGGGCTTAACTCAGCTTAGCTTACCATATTTCTCCTCACGTTCGCGGAAGAAGGAACGCTTTTTTTCCTCCGGCAAATAGTTATCATTTTCGAAATCGTTATCATATCCCACAGGAGCCCGTTCGTTCTCGCCCTTCCTAACCAAATACATCGCCAGGAGCCTATTAATCTTCATTCTGTCCATATGCGTGGGTGTCGTTTCAGATTCTGAAAATGAATTTTGATGAGAAAATTACACCGCAGCAGAAATGGGTGGCTTTTTATTATCCTTACCTTCGTCCCAGTAATCATCCTCCTGGGGTGGCAGATAACGAAGTGGTGAATTAAAGTTGTCCTTTAAAGCCAGCTGAGCTTCGCGTCTATGTAGTGCATCGACCGCAGCCTGAAGGGAATACGGTGAGTGTTGTGCAGCGGTCTCTGCCCAGACATGTACAAACAGATATAGTAGAAATTTCACGGTCATGGTAGGACCTGAAACGAAATGAAATTACAAAGTTGTTGAAATTCATTTTGTTCCGACGGCAACAGATGCTGAGATAATGTTACAGCCAGCATGCCACCTTGTCACAGTGTCCTTAATCAGTGCAGTTGACGCTTGATAAGATTAAATTAAAAGCTCAGTGACGGCAGAGGAAGGAAAGGACAGATGACATCGAAGCGATAGCGTGAGTATGGTTCTCAGGAGGAAACAAGTAAGGAGGAGCAAACTTTTCAAGAAAATGTAATTAGGGCCAGAAGGTACGGGAAGTGGCTTGATTAAGAATCATTTATTAATTCACAAAAGGAGTGTTTCTTCGATAGGTGGATACGCAGTAAGATATTTTATTTAAAAGATACGGAGTTTTCGTATGTATCGTAGAGAGGGGAGGGTTGCCTTTCATCAGTCCCAGTTGGAAATTGATTATTTT
>QYTT01085667.1:0-15538 GCA_006980735.1 Dasypogon diadema
ACGCTCTTCCGATCTGATTCTATGTACATAAAGCTGCATCAAACTACTACATTGTGACCAGTTCACTATGTTGTATAAAATTATTGGGAGTATGAAAACATTGTATACCAGTATTTTCGTTTGATTATTGAAGCAATCTCTGCTCCGCATGATACCCACTAACGGCGCAATTTTTTTCCTTATGTAGTTAATATGCTGATTCCAACTCATTTTATCATCTATAATTACTCCTAAATATTTTACTGAATCGACTCTTTTTAGAGTATCTCCCTCTATTCTGATTGAAATGTCTATCGGCTGCTTATTTTTTGATGGAAGATCATGTAATTTGTTTTCGTCGTATTTATTGTAAGTTTGTTACCATCAAGCCACTTAGAGTATCGCATCAGATCTTCATTTATTTTATCCTCGATTTCTCTAGTAGAGAGTAATAGAGTATCGTCCGCATATATGTAGTAGTCCGCGATGAGGTCGGCCTGGGTGAGGTTTTGAATATATATTGAGTACAAGAGGGGGCCCAGAATTGATCCTTGCTTGCGGAACTCCCGTTTTTATCACTTCCTTCTCACTTTTAACGCTATTTAATCTAGTGTAGCAGGGTCTTTCATGAAGAAAGTCCCTAATTATTTGGTTTGCCTTACCTCGTACTCCCAGCTCATCCAATATACTTACCAGTACATTGTGGTCTACAGTATTAAACGCCTTCTTTAAATCAATGAAAACACCCACAACATATTTGCCTGCATCAAGGTCTCTATTGATTCTTTCCATGACATCCGTAATAACAACCGTAGTGGTGCTTTTCTTTTGAAAGCCTGTTTCTGTTTCTTATCAAAACCTCCGTTTTTTATAATAAAGTTTTCTAGCTTATTACAAAGGCACCTCTCATATATTTTACTGAATACACTCAGGAGAGCAATTGGTCTATAGTTGCATCTGTCGCCGTCTTTAAATATTGGTGTGAAGCATGTTTCCTTCAGGCAATCGGGGAATTCCCCTTCCTCTATGCACTTATTCATGATGTCAGTTAGGGGCTCGTTAATTATATCTCTTATGAGCAGCATATCCTTCGCGGTAATTCTGTCCGGTCCCGGGGCGGAGTCCGGCTTTAACCGAAATATAACTTCTGCAACTTCCATGTTGCTAATTGGTTGAATGAATATTGAATTTCTTCTTATTTCATTTTTCGTGGTCTCGTTGAGTGTTCCTCTACTTTCCTTTAGTTTCTCTGCCAGCAGTGGTCCAATATTTATAAAGTGCCTGTTTAGCTGGTTCATTATTTCCTCATTTCCCGTGATGGTTTCATTATTGACGTTCAACTTCTCTATGACGTCCTTTTTTTGGCGTCGTTAGTATTTAATAACGTCTCATTGATCGTTCTCCACATTTTCCTTGAGTCATTTCCTGCTTTATTTAGTTCTTTCGTTATATAATTCCTTTTTGCTTTTCTTATTTCCCACGTAACTTCGTTTTTTAACTTCTTGTATGCCTCTCTAATACCAATATCCATTGGAAATTTTTTATGCCGTAAGTATAATTTACCTCTTTTCTTGATTTTATTGATTAAGTCCGGTGTCATCCAGTTATTTTGTCTGGTTCTAATTGTTGAGGTTTCGGTTGAGTCCTTTTTTGCTTTTTGAATAATTCCGATCAGTTGGTCAAATTTCAGGTTGTCATGATTGTTCAACTCCTCCCTCGCTTTGTTCCTGAAGCGCTCTTTATTGAACCTCTTGACCTCTTGTTTATACATTTTTGATCTCGTCCTCAGTGATTTCCTAATTATCATCCGATGATCTATAATAGAACAGTCCTTGAGTTCCATCTCAATCCCGAGTTTAAGGGCATTCCCACTCGCTGCCACATGGTCTATAATGGTCCCTGTAGCATTCTCCATGTCCATTTTATTTAATATTTACGCGTTGCTCACACTTAGCGTTTCCATATACCTCCTTTTTTCCTCCGTATCACTCAGAAGGTCTATATTTGTATCTGAGACTATTAGATTATTATCGTATGTGGACATACGATTATTGGACATAATTCGAAAAGGATGCAACTCTAAAATTTTGTACAGAAGAGTTTTATGAGATGAATTACATTTATATCACATAGGCTATCAAGTAATCAGCCTAAGGCTGATTATATATTTTGTTTGTATCTGCTATGTAAGGGTTTGAAGGGATGAACCACCACTACAGGGTAAATTTCCAAAATTCCGATTATATTTGATAAAAGATATCCCAAACCAAAACGCGGAGAAAATTCATATACACTTTCTTTGGAATAAATAGCAAGAAAAACTATTACAAATGTTGTTTACTTTTTAGACTTACTTCGCATTATAAGTACGGCGAAGTGTACGTAAATGTTGCAGTCAAGCAGTGTTTTGAAATCTCTGCTGTCCCCATCACCAATGTAATTGATGTATTTAACTAAATTTTTTTCCACAGAATGCTGGAACATTTCTCGTGTGGCGTCAACTTCCATCTTGCCTGAAGATCCCTTGTAATTTGATTGACAGTTCCCGTTGCGATCTTCTTTCCATGTCTCATACTCTGGTGTGTAGTATCACTAAGCAGATAACAGATAGAGAACTCAAATGAGAAAAAACCTGTCAGCAAGGATTTGAATTTTTATGCCTTCTCTGTGGCTCCCACAGAGTTTCTCAGTGTGTAAATCTCAAAAGGGGAGAGCAATATAAACGCGAAATGGGAGGTAGAAAGTAAAATAATAATAATAAAAGTCCGAGAGTTGAGAGAAGAACGAAACAAAAGAACAAATAAATTTCTTCTGAGCGTGTGGGAGCCACATCACTTGGTTTGGAGATCGACAGCTTTTCCTTACGTTTGATTCCTCTATTTGGATTATGTGCTTAGTGGTAGTATCTATCATACACTGATCGAGCAATGCACTTTGGAAAGTCCATTAGACCACAAAATTTTTCTAAAGCACAGAAACCCAAGCCTAATAGGCGAAATACAAAAGTTATTCGCTGATTAATCTCGAAGGACTTTCCTTCAATCATCAACACATTTAATGATAAGTTGGAACGGAGACCACGGTGACCTGCTTCGGAAAATTTCACGATTTCTTGTATTTTACTACATTACTTATTACGGAGAAAACGGAATGAAAGTTTAAAATTCTGTAATCAAAAATTGCGTCAACTTCAACATCAAACTGACCGGACTGTGTGAGCTTTTTCGTCGAGGTGTATCCAGAGGCTATCCAAAAATGTAAAAAAGTTTTTGATTTTTTGAAAGTTTTCAACAGGTATCCCCCCTAAATAAAGGCCAATTTGTTTTAGGTCTGTTTCCTAACCTCCGCTGGTGTACCCTAGCGTACACTAATTTACTCAAATGCGTTCATTTACTTTCAGTGTAAGCAAAAAGAGAGGAAATTTGCTGTCAAACCAACTTCTCCTCCTATACTGTCTAAAGGCCAATTTACATAGCAACAACATGCATTTTTGCTGAAAACCTGAACGAGATGGTCTTATTGATTGATGATATGTGCATAAAAAGGACAAAGAATGAAGGGGAAAGAAAAATTCTGTTCCAGCGGGGAAATTGACATTTTAGCTCGTAAAATTTTGTTGGCATATGTTCTTTCTTTTTTCGTATTTTATCACGTCAGCTTCATTCATCTCTCTCGCACTATTTCCTTACAATGTTGTAATAATGTAAATTGGCCTTTACGCTGAAAATTTCTGAGTGTAAGTCGTGCAAGTAGGAAAAAAACATTTTGACGTAAGGGGAACTGTCATTTTGAATAGTGAATCGTTTGAAAGTGAGTTTTGTATTTTGTAATTAAAAGTTACTAAAATTGGAGAAAGCAGTGTTTTGCTAGGAGTTTACTCCAAGAAGCTTGGAGAGTACAAGAAAGTGAGGACGGCAATAATTTGAAAATTGACTTACACCGAAGAGCATTGAAGCGTTCCTTTACTTCAGTGCAGTGTTCCCTCTACCTACACTTTTTTGCTCTACACTACGCTACGCTGAAAGTAAGGGAACAGACCTATTATTAAAACATTGCAAGGAAATAGTGCGAGCAGGATACATAAAGTTAAAGTTAAAATGATAAATTACGAAAAAAGACAAAACATATGCCAAGAAAATTTTACGAGCTAAAATGTCAATTTCCTCGCTGGAACAGAATTTTACTTTCCCCTTCATTCTTTGTTCTTTTTTTACACATATCATCGATCAATAAGACCATCTCGTTCAGGTTTTCAACAAGAACGCTTGTTGCTATATAAATTAACCTTAACAGTAATATTTTTGTGTAGCATCTTTTATTTATCCTCCGATTTTACTTATTTTGTTGAAAATATTTACCGGATATTGTTCTGCACAAATACGCACTTACCAAAAAATAAAAGAATTACAAATTCCATACACTTTTTGGATGTCTATTTACTGTGAAATGAAGAAAGGAATTTCATTGCAGATACCGACGAACGATTGGAAATTGCTCATTGCTATATCGACAAATATATCGTTAATGAATTAGCAATATTATCAACAAATTTAATCTCGTTAAAAGATATGACCCCTTAAAGTGCGATTTCTAGTTAAGATGCAAAACGCGACACCGTTATTTACTGTGGTGTGCCATATGGGCGGTATAAATCCTTTCCTTTCCTTCCGTTATAACAAAACACGTTTTTAAGATTACTTTCCCTCGCCATAACTCCATTGAGGGTCTACTCGACTCGCAAAGAAACGCAAACGCGCTGAATTACGATACTTTGGAATTCAATCTGAAAATTGTTAACAATTTCTGGAGTTAAATATTTAGGTAAAATCCGAGCATGGTTCAGACATATGATTTTGCCACTTTAAGACAAAAACCGAGAATTATCGGGGACACAGCAAACTCGTTACTCCCCACGGCAGGAATTCCAGTCCCTGTGGAATGTAAAGTTGTCAAACCCGTCCAACCAACTCAACAGGCCAATCAGCTGATAGCATTCCAGTTGAATTTTCCAAGTTTTATCCGGTTCTGAACATTTTTCCATTTGAAAATCGAAATTTTTTATAGTTCGCGAGAATTTTTAGTGATTGTAGTGTGTGCCTAACATCTCTGTAATCAGCGCGAGAAAAAAAACGCCAACTCTCAAAACAAATCACTTCTTTGGTGAGTTTATTTCTGTAATATTTCCATCGAAAAATAAAATTGAGCTTCTCGCTGGTATGGAGTGCTATTCCCGCAAAAAAGGAAAAACCTAAAACACTATCACTTGGTTCTACGCGCCATCGGCATCGCTCGGGACCGCTGTGTGTATCCTCAAGCCGTGCATGTCCTTAATTTCATTCCTCAACGTTTCCGTTATCATCCTGTGCTGCTTTACAATGGGAACTCCTTTGAATTCGTGTGCCTCAACAACTATTTCAAACATTGCCCCGCATCCCCCGGAGACGTCGGTGACGTTAACAGTTTTCGCCTTAAAGGGGGAAGTGCTAACTCAGAACGAGATGCAGACCTCACTTTACGTACCTGTGGAAATCGGTCCTTCAGGGTTTTAATTAACTGCGTTTCTGAGCACTTGCCACTTTGCCCTTGTGTGCCGGACCAAACTCTTGACAGAACCTAGAATTGCAACACGGCCAATAATTTGTGAATTGTTGATTACGAAGATCTGTTGTACCGAAATATGTCTTTTAGCTTGTGCGACAATCCTAAACATTTTTTTAGATATTTTAAAAGAACACAAAGGAAAAATTTAACTCTTCACGACTTCTTTCGCCGGGGATGCCGATGTCCTCTTGCGCTTTTTAGGTTAAGATTCTTTTGTTGACGTTTGGAAGTCAACCACTGAGCCAGTTCGAATTGAGGTGAATTTAGTAAAGATTCATATCGCTGGGACATATACAAATTTTTATTTAAAAGATCTAAACCTCTAAATGCGTTTACCAGGTGTACTATACTTTTAGATATTTCCTAGATGGCGCAGTATCGTAAAAGCACATTACCCACCAGCATGTTACTCAATCAGCATTAAGTTAAATGGCACCAGTTTTTTATTGCTGCCTTAGAGGTCCGAGCGGGCTGATTTGGTAGATTTCTGTGGTTGAGGCAATTCTAGTGACGAAAATTGTACTTGCAAAGCCACTGTCTTACTTGCAACATTTGTCAGGTTAAAATTTCCCAATCTTCTATTCCCTAATTTCCTTCCGACTAAGCTGTGTTGTGTGCATCATAAGGTTTTTCCCTGATTTTAGGCAAATATGTACAACTTTTGGATATCCTGATTCCAACTCCAAAAACAATTTTTTCCAATATATTTTTGCGTGCTGAAAATCGGCCAACAAAAAAGCCCACTCTACGTTTATTGAACTAATGTGAAGAAAATCACAAAGATGAAAGGGAAAAGTAATATTTCTTTGATGGACGGGAGGAATAGGAGTACAATCCAAAAAATTCAATTTTTCAGGAGGGCAAAAAACTGTTTAATATTAGATAGTGAGTTTTCACAACATTGGATTTACACGACCTTTTGATCAGCAAAATCTACTACATACGTAAAAATCTGCTGCTTTTAAGGCCTACGTCTCCTGTAATTTCTGCACTTTTAGATTAATTTGTTAGGTCTTTGGTATAAAAGGTGCAGAAAGTACAGGTACTATTTTACGGATCAGAATTAAGTCACGGTATTTGCAATCACAAGATGTTCTTTGTTTGACCTCTAAACAGCTAGAACTGATCTTGAACATACAGTAATGGCTTAGGTCGCTTATACCTACGTAGTTAGCACTTCATACATATATAAACTGTGTTCGTGATGGGTGGTATGATGATGGTTAATGATAGTTATGAATATTTCTAGCTTTGAGTGCTATTCGTTTATTTGTGATGTTAAAAATTATACTACAGTCCGGATAGAACAGGCGTCGCGAACAAGAACAATTCTTTTCAAAACTTGTGAGTTTCAGTCGTTGGTCGCATATTTTCTATACCTACTAATTTCACAGAAACCTTATATCAGACCTTGTGTTCTTTTTGTTCGTGTGAAGAAAGTTTAGATCTAAAAAGTGAAAAATTTTATTTAACTCTTGTGTTTTCTGAATAGTTTTAAAACCACTGGTTTCTACTATTAATTTTCCTGAAATTTATAATGGGGCTAAGCTTGGGATTTAGGTGACATTTGGGCTGTCAGGGAGCTGGCCGTGCAGGCCAGAGCTGAGACTCAAGCGGGCCTCATGCTTTAGACTGAGCCAGCCGGGAGAACTCTCAAGAGGCGCAAGAATATCCTTTCTGAATTCGCGCTATGCCCTGGTGAGAGGCTGGTGAAAGCCAGGAAGAGTTCTCACTTTGAGGAAGCTCCGCCCGGACCTCGCCCTAATGAACAGCGGGTATCCATGCCGAAGTCTTCCTTAAAAGCTTGCTCCTGGATTCTCCAAGCCTGGCCCAGTCGCTCCCTGGATGGCCTAGCTTACGGGGATGTGGGGTGGGTTCAACTTGAGCCGTCGCCTCCTTCGAATGCCCACTTACAAAAAAAATCATCCAGAGGAAAGGAATTAAAGGGAGGGAAGAAAAAGGGAAGAAGGTGGAAGAGAAAAAAAGGAAAAGTAGACAGAAGAAAAGAAAACCAAAGAAAGAAAATGGAGAAAGAAAAAAAGGAAAGAAAAAGTAAAATTAAAATAACCGGACAAGTGCGAGTTGAATTTGCGTGGAGAGGGTTCCGTACGATGAATATGTTATCTACCATGTTTTTTTTACATCTGACCCAAATTCGTTTGTGGTAACTAAAGAAAAGTGTGTCTGGTACCGAATTGTAGAGGAAAATTATTGAATATATTGTCTATTGTTGAATTTTGTCTTATCGTATATTCTTGAGTACGTGGACTAATTGAATGGTCAATTTTCATCTATTTTCTTAAATAACTGTAAAACTATTTATTTTAAATTATAAAACAATATATATTTGTATTTTGTACTGTGTACAGTTTGCAAAACTTTTTTAATTTTCTAATTTGGCCCCCAAAAGTGACCCCCATGTTCAAAATTTATTTATTTACATTACACGTCCGTGTTTGGGTCACAGAAATTCATATGCGTACCAAATTTTAACTTAATCGGTCTAGTAGATTCGGAGCAAATTGGCTGTGACAGACGGACAGGCAGACACACGAGTGATCCTGTAAGGGTTCGTTTTTTCATTTGAATGTACGAAACCCTAAAAAGGCAAAAAATATAAAAATACAAAAAAATATTAAGGATGGGAGGAAGCACAGTGCAGGGCGTAGCGGTGGGGCGAGTCTGGTGTCAACGACTCTTTCTTGGCCATGCCCCATCCACCCAATAGCGTCCCGTGGCCCGATTTTATGGGGTCTGTGTTGGTCTCTCGCCTGTAAATAGCTGTGGAAAGAACTAAAACATGACTTGGAAGGGAGGAAATCAAGGGTGGGGGCCAGCGAGCACCAAAGGAATTACTTCATTATGACTCCTTTGTACTTATACACTGTCAGTAATTAAACTTTGAGGTACAGAGAGGAGCCTTAAACTAATGTATATTATCCAATAAAGTTAATGTGATTGTTTTTATGTCTAATTTGAAGAGAACTTCTCACTTTCATCAGTCTGTTTATCCTATCTTTATATCGTTCTATCAAAATCGTTAGGTGATTTTGGATTTATTCCTTAAATTTCTTATATACATTAATATGTATTTTTTTAATCTTTTCTTAAGGAATTTGTTTATATAGTTATAGAGACATCTGAAGTATATAATTCGTGAAATCTGCTTAAATTCATTAGAAATTCAATGATGGAATTAATAAAATTGTCGCCATATACTCGGCTAGAAGCTAATATTATTGTTATATTTCAAAACAGGGATCTATTTGGTTCAGTCATGATCCTATTAACCATGCCATATTGTGACCCGACTGTTGGTTCAAGAAAAAAAACACTTAGTTGGTAGACACTATACTTTTACACCCTAAATGTAAGGGAAAAAGAAAAGAAATCGTTTAATAGATGTCCGTCTGTCTGTCTGTCTGTCCGCGAGTTATCTCAAGAACGCCTTAAGTTAGAGACTTGAAATTTTGTACACAGATACTTTATTGAAAATGAAAGATAAAGTTCGTAAATGGACCAATTTGGAAAACTCCTTCATAGGGTTGCCATATGAAACCTCCAGCTATGTCAAATAAAAAATCGATATTTTCCTTCTAAAACGAGAACGCTTCGCAGTAGATGGATAAAATTCGGCAGGCAAGTACTTTAGTAAAATCTAAATATCCTGGCAGAAAATTAACCAAATCGGCTAAGGAGGCTGCCACATGAAAGTTTTATTTTTTAAAGCTGGAAATGTAAATTTATTTCAAAAATTTTTGTGATCGTCATGAACATATGCATATATAGGTTTTCGAGGTCGCTGATTGCGAATCCAATCAGATTTCTTAAATTCAAAATGGCGGATCCAATATGTATGACGGTCGTAAATATTACCTTGTTCTCGATCATCATGAAAATAAGTCCATATGGGTTTTTCATGAGACAGGATCCTTGACTTCTGGGGGGGGGATTCGCACCACTCCCTCATACTAATAACTACACAGAGAAAGATAATTCGAATTTACACTGACCTTAAAGGGCAGGACTCCCTGCCTGCCACTATCAATCTGTGCCTGTTGCTGCTGCTCTTGTGTTGCGGTTGCTGGAGGTATGCTGTTGTGCTGCTAGTATTGTTAGTATGCTGCTAACATGCTGCTCACGTGCTGCAGTGCGGCTCTGAAAATTTTTCTATCTACGTTGGGAATGTTTTATCTCCAATTCGGAAGCGTTCTTTTCACCTTGGCTATGGCGGTAAAAATGGCATCCTGTAGAGTTTTCACACTATTTTCCTGTTTTCATGAAAAGCGTATTCCTTCTAAATTCTTCGAAATTCCTCCCATGTTATGGGTACTTTTATCCGCATCGGCTGTACTTCTGTTGCGGGAATCAATGTGTGTCCCCTCGTTTTCTAGAATTTGCTTGCGCTGATGGTTTGCTCATTCGCCGTCGCACAAATAATATTTCCGTATTCACTTTTCACTAGCAGGACCATTACTGCTGTCAACTCGCCGAATTAAAGGCAAACTTTCCCGTTTTCCGATTTGTAAATCCCCACAGCACCTGACACCACAAGCAAGAAAGTGGCCTCCCGATTTCCTGACCTATACGAATACCCCGTCTCCCTTTCCTTGTGCCGTCACACTGCAGCTCACTTTGTGGTAGTGGGTTTTCCGATCTTTCCTTTTGTTTTCGGGCGACCACAGCATATCTTATCGCCAATCACAACTAGCCTTCTATCAGCGTGAATGAAACAAAACTACTCATACATGCGCAAAATTATGGGTGGAAGTGGTGGCTTGGGATATGGGGGGAGTTCAGTGGGCGAACTCTCGAGCAGCGATGAGGTCGCTTTGCTGTAGGGCAGATTTTCGCTAAATTAACCGGGATGTGGTATTCGCTACTTCAGAAGTGCATTTTTTTGATTGAGGCCGGGCTTGATTTTGACAGCCGCTAAATGTTCCCGCCCGCGACCATAACAAATTTTTACTTAAAAATAGAAATAAGAGTGTAATATAAGTCATTTGAAATCAATTTTACCTGGGGTTGTAAAAATGGACTTACCCCACTTTCAAAATCAACGGCTCAGATATAGAAATGTACTTCACAAAATAAAGTATTTACCAATTTGAACCCATAAGCATCGTTATACCTCAGCCCCCCTTTTAATAGGTAAGATATTCCCACATCCGGCGGTTTTTTAAATTCTTCCAATCTGATAATCGTTGTCTTTTTACATAAATCGATAAAATTTTTCTCGGGAAGGAATTCGTTATTCTCTGAAACTGAGGCTAAAAGGTATAGATTTAGATTGAGGCGGGGCTGAAGTAGCCTACGCACTGCGGACACCAGTTGGGCTATTGTGCTCCGTACTATTTAGAGTTCCTCCATCAGTCCCACTCTTTCAAGAAAGAGCAGTATCTTTTTGAAGGAATTATTCTAAAAGTCTGTAGGCCTCAACAGGTCTGCCCCAAACAGCTGGAATCGACATCGTGCTCCGATGTTTCATCCTCTTCGAGGCAGAGTGTACATACCTCGGTGGTTTCAATGCCCATCAGATTAAGATGCTTTCCAAGCCTGCAGTGTCCTATAAGGACTCCTACAACGATTCTTATCTGGTTCTTTGGCAGTTGTAGTAATTCCAAGGTTCTTTTTTGGGAAGGGTTTTCAGTTTGTTTTGAGTCCCTTTCCAATGCTCACTTCTGCTCTAACAGTTGTCACCCTGGCCGGCAGTAGCCTGGATTTGGACCGGTTGGCCCTCCTTCACAGGCTCCACCCTTGTTCTGGAGCTGCTGTGAGCATCCATTCCGGGGGTGGTACTTATTCCTTCTTCATCTTTATTTTTATTATTATTTTTAAATGAATCCATATAGATCCCACGAGTAGCGGAGAAAACAACAGTCACCCGTGGCAGAGATCCGCATTACCACGGGAAGGCTAATTTGAAACTGGAGGTCGCCTGGTATCCAGAGTTTGCATACTAACGATAAAGCTCCCCCTTAGTCACGCAGTCCTCGGCGTATGCTGTTCCACCTTGACTTGGGTGTGTCCATTTTCGTCTCAAATCTCTGCTTTGACATGTCCGGCATGGGTGACCCTGCCAATAGTATCACTACCGCCCCTTCACGACAAGGTGTGGACACTGTGAAGGGGAGGCTAAAAGGTAAATGATAAATATTTTATTTTACCTAAATTCGCTTCACTAATAATTTGTAGAGGCGAAGAAATCTTTCTCCCCTTCGAATTCTGAAGATTTGGCCAGTTTCAAATATTTTATCTTAAAACACACGTTGTTGTACCGGCCATACAATTTACCGTTTGGATTCTTCCTCTTCGAATGTGGGTTGTAGTATAATTCCTACAACAGATTAAATAATAACAAAAAAAGACAACGTATTTCCAAAAACATTACAGGGTCCTCATTTATGAAAACGATTTTAATAGATTGTGCTATACTTTTGAAATCTCCTGGTGTAAGCCGTTTCTTGCCTCTAGTACAAGAGTCTATAATAATGTGCACCAGATCTCGCTAGTGCTCTGGTTCTACTTTTCCACTTTTATTGTATTTGTCTAAAATCACTTGTCCTTTGATACTTTCCCCTGAAAGTGCTTTTAAGTCTTCTGCACAGGACAAGTCAAGCTTGTCAATAGCTATTAGAGGTTTACTTAATCTGAGACAAAACAGAAACAACTTTACAATAAATTTTTAAGGAAAGTAACGGTTGCCAGTTTACTTACATTGATTATCGGCTATCAATGATATTATCAAAGGAGATGCTTGCGCGGTTTCAGTTGCTACACTTTTTTATGATTCTATCCATTTACCAAAAGATGTATTCATGGACTCAGTGGAAATTTCTTTCGATTCTAAAGGCAGACCCTTAAACACATTTATGAGTTCGACAATTATTGCTTTATGTAATAATATAAAGCCCTATCAATAAATTGTAATTGTAACATGCCTGAGGATCATAATGTCTTAATTTTTATTTAAATCCCAGGAGATGTCTTTCACTTGGAGTATTAGTATTAACAATAACACTTTCTTCAGGTACTACTGAGAACAAACCTCCACACTTCCTTTAGATGAATTTAAAACTTCAGAAATATACTCAGACATTTTTAATTTTCGTTACCAAAATAACACACAAACCTTTGAATTGAATAATCCGAACACTGCACTGATAAATTTCCACAATAAATTTTCCAAGAAGTATTTACGCTGTACAAATGGGTTTGAACTTTTACTGTGCAACGCGAAAAATGAAAGAATGACGGAGTGCACAGTTGACCACATTGTTTCAAAATTGTTCGTACTTAATATAAAACTGAATGCATTTTATTTCAAAAAGCTTCACCTTTTGTTTTAAAGAGATGAACTGCAGAGATCGTACGCAACAGATAAATAGAAACAGGTTGAGGCAAACAGCGTACCTAAATACGTAGAGAAAATGCAGACAGTTTGAAACAAAAGTTTTACACATTTAAAATGGACAAATAAAAGTGCTTTGATTTTAAAGTAAAATTTTCTAAAATTTGAAAATAGATTTTCCGAAATACTTGAATTAGGATTCTTTGAACTATTGAACCAATAACTGCTAGAAAAACTGAATTTGTTAAAATAAAAGTTTTTCAGTTTAAAACGAAATTTTTTATGCCACTTTCAAAAGTTTTCTTCAGTTTTGAGAGCAAAATGTAGAAAGTTTTATTTCAAAAAGGTATGATTTTTTGTCAGTGTTGTGTCTTACTTTTATCTACTTCATTATCATTATAAAAATCCGTCATTTTGCCTGTACTTTGGTATTGAAAAATGTTTGTACTGAATTATTGCCTAGAGTTGTCTTGTTTCGTCTTATTGTACTGAATTCTGGAATAAACTTAATTTAAAAAAAGGAGAGTTATAAAATTGATTGCATTTCAAAATTTAGATATAGAGTGGTTTTATGTGACTCTTACCTCGCTATGTGTTGTCCTCTTTATGTTGCCTTAGTCTAAACTAGATTCTGCAAGGAAATCTCTGATTTATTTTTCAGATATCAATATTAGTAAAAGTTTACCTGTAAGCGATTGTCCTACGGGATTGTGGGGCACTGGCGTATTCCTCTTTGGTCCACCCTTCTGTCATCTCAGATGCAACACAATGAAATTTACTTGAGCACGGAGATTTTAACGGCTAAATAGTCTTACCTCCATATAAAGTGGAGCATAACAAAACTTACCTGAACGTGGAGATTTACGGGGATAAATCCTTCCGTCACTATGCAGCGGAAACAATACAAAACAAACAAAAAACTTACTTCTGCTTCGCCAATTGCTTCGACTGAAGATGATATCCTGATGACGGGAGCCTGGAAGTTAGGTTAAGATTAGTTAAGTCAAAATTAGAGTAAGTTAATTAGAGTAAGCACCTTGGGAGAGATTATAGGCATAATA
Organism: Dasypogon diadema; assembly: GCA_006980735.1. Taxonomy (NCBI): domain Eukaryota; kingdom Metazoa; phylum Arthropoda; class Insecta; order Diptera; family Asilidae; genus Dasypogon; species Dasypogon diadema. The sequence continues at coordinate 13,993 of QYTT01085667.1, forward strand.
GGAAACATGAATTTTGTATTAGGAGAGTATTAGAATTAGGTGAAATACTGATATAGAAATTGGATAGGAGATTATAATTAGCTAAGGATCAAATCAGTAAGAATTGGTATTAGTAGCATAAGCAACTGAATTGAAACTGAATTATATACTGAATTATGACAATTATATGCCATGCAACTAAGACAATTTCGAATACCAATGCAATTTATCAAAATTGCTTGGACGTTCGAAAGTTCTAACGATTGTTCAACAGATTTCGTAGTGGCAACTTTGACCTTGAAGACGCCCCAAGAAGTGGCTGTTCCGTTGAATTTGATGAAGGCACTTTACTATTTCTATTTATTTACTTTATTTTTACTATATTACTATTTACTGTTGTCTAAGACGATCCTTGCCAAATAATTCAGAACATTTCAGAAAGATGGGACGCTTTCTGGTCAACAGTTCAACACCACTTGAAATCCATTGGGAAGTTTCAGCATGCTGGTGTTTGGGTTCCCCATGTTCTCAGTGATGAGAAGAAATCGCAAAGATCTTCCATATGCAATTTACTCATAAACATAAAAAGAAGAGTTTTTTGGTCGTGTCGTAACAGAAGATGAAAACTGGGTTCTCTATGATATCGCTTTCGAAATTAATTATTTAACTAACAATAAATAGTAGATTTAAACGGAGCATAAAGTTGGATCATTGATAAAATGTCAAATGATCGTAAATTACAAGATAGAATACCCTTAACAAAAGTAGCGCAATTAACTTCTCCTCTTGACATAAGAGTTGAAAACCACAAAGGCAAACATCTGTTAGCAAGGCATGATATCGTAGTGATAACCATATTTAGGCAATGTAAAGAGTTAGCGATCTCTGTACAGACTGAATACCATCTATATGTACTTTATAAAAGAGCACCAGATAACTGAGGCATACTCTAGTGGAGATCTTACCAAGGAATAATAGATAATTTTAATTGCCAGTAAATCACGAAAATCTTTAGAATTTATTTTCAGAAAAGCAAAATTTGTAATGTGACTGTTAATTTAGGATTTGACAAATGGCCAAGTCCTTTATTTCTGAAACTTTGGGTACTTGAATAGAATTAACACCTTAACGACGGATGACACCTTATAGCATAATTTTAGCGCATGGTCATGGAATTTTTAAGTGCTATATTCAATTTTGCGGCTGTGTATCTCTAATACATTTGAAATAAAAGTTGTAAACAAATAGCGACAAAATAACTAAATTTCAAAAATTCTAAATTGCTTGTTATCGATTGTGACGTCAATACCTAACGGCTTGCTAACTGAGGTATGGTTTGCTATGAACCAGAAATAGGAGATAACTATCAGACACTCTGTAATAAACAGCCAAGTGGTGAAGTCGTGGTTTTAATTTTATTGTTCTGTGCAGTCCACCAAGCCCCACAGTTAGGCCCTACAGTTTTCAGAAATGGGATCTGGCGCGTTATCGGCTTTATAGAATTTTTTGCCAAATTAAATTAATGTTGAACGGAAAGGGTTAACTTACGCTCAAATTAAAAATACTT
>QYTT01085668.1:0-17596 GCA_006980735.1 Dasypogon diadema
CTAGTACTTAGGCAAAATACATAAGGTGTCTTAATCACATCGCCTAAGATGAGTTAGGTAAAGTACCCAAGACGTCGTAGTCAGATTGCCTAAGGTGAATAAGGCAAGCCACCTAAACCTTAAGTATTTTGCCTTAGCCTACTTTGAGACTAGATTACTTTATTTTTCTTCGTCAAAATACCTAAAAACTTAGTTGGCTGAATTATGCCTTAGATCTTGGCTAGTTCACGCCATGATTTTAGTTATTTTTTCCTAAGTTTTTCTCTCAGTGTAGAGCTAGTGATTCTGCGCATATTTTCTTAGTTTCAGAATGCCAATAAGGACACTGGATTTGTCGTGCGAATGTGGAAAAGTAGTGCATAATCCCCGAGCCTAACTCGTCTACTCAATTTTATTTTGATACCCGAATTCCCCTGGAAGCCTAAAAGCCTAACTTCTATTCTCAATGTTGGTGCTATGAAGAAAATGGTTATATTTTCATGTAAGCAAAATAAATATCCCTTGAAAAATTCTAATTCTTGTATTTTTGTAGTTTTTTTGCCAGAGTAAATTTTACGCCTTTTTTAATATTAAAGCAAAGTATTTTTCAACCATGATCGTTTTTTCTACGTATTATTTCCTCTGTTCTGCCTTTGCTCACATAAATCATAAACTGTCCTAACGCAGTAAATATTTTTAAAAAGATATTGGAACCCCAACCTAAGGAAAGGATATATACGTCCCCTAAGGGAACGTATATATCCTTTCCATAATTTCTTTGCTTGTATGTTAAACGCGGCGTACAAAATAAGTGCAATCTCGAAAGTTTAATCACTCTCATTCAAAGCATATTACTTACAAGTAAATTTAGCTATATTATGCTCGATATATACGTTCCCTAAGGGAAGTATAATTGTCTTCCTGCCGCTGCGCTTGAAAGGAGTTCGAGCTCTCTTATTCTTTTTCTGGAATAACTGTTTAGAAAAGGGGCATAAATCATCTACCTAACAAAGGTCATTATGGCTAAATCCCAGAAACTCGTCGCGACAAGATCGGACAATCTTATCCAAGATCCCTAACTGCGATCCAAATGAATCACCATGTTTTTTGCAGAAATCGAAAGCTTGCTCACAGAGAAGAATAACTTTGTAGAGTTGTGCCTCGATTACCGGTAGTCAGCTCGGCTACCGTCATAGAATTTACACAAAAAATACATCGAATGTCCTATATTGCATGTATTTACCCTTAGGACAATTACCGAAATTTTTGTTAGCGAAATTATCAGCAAACCACTCCCCCTAGTTTTTAGGTTATGCTAAGATCTACAAAAAATAGATACATAGTATTTCAATTTCTGAAACATAGCTGGATCCGAACTAGCAACCTTTTGATTGACGGCGCAAGAACTAACCTATAAAGCATATTTTTATTTATACAGGTTCTTATGAAGGTTTTGCTTGAATACATGTAAGCTATTTGGTATTTTGGGCCGACATTCTGCACTTTAAGACTGAACCAATATTTTAAATAGGATCTATATGACTAGTACGTGACTAGTCGTGTCTGCAAAGGCCAGTTTAGAAGTTGCTATATAACAAAAACCTTAATAAGTTTGGTCTACCGTTTGTAACACCTTGAAAGAGTCATCGTAGACCCATAAAAGTTACTAGATTCCTATTAAGAATCATAAGTTATGTCCGTCTGTCCGTCTGTCAACACGATTACGGACGGACGGAACAACATAGAAAGCTGAAATTTAGTATGTGAGTTTGTTATTTTATTATTGAGGTTGAGTTCGTAGATGAGTAGAATCGAACCACAGGAACACCCCTCCCCGTATAATGGAAAATTTTAAAGTACTGCATAATGTGCATTTCTAAAGATACGAAGTTGAAATTGGAAATATATATACATAATACCATTCCCCAGCGTTTCACCTAAAAGGAGGAGAGGAACCCCCCTTTACTCCACAAAAAGTAACTCCATTATAACTTGCGTAAGAATGAATGAAAGTTTATGAAATTTGGTCCACTGCTTCTTTATAGCATTTGAAAGGGGTGGTGGATAGTTCTACCAATATACAATGGGAATAACACGCAAAGATCTTTTATAATAGGCACTTGGCTATTAATTTCTTATGTTTATATATAAATTTTATTTCTGGTCAAGTTATTATATATTTGTACAAGGTATTGAATCACACTTATATTCGTTTTCTTAAATAATATTATGATTGCATTTATTAACAATCAGCATTGTGATAAAACATATTATGAATAGTATGTTGTAACATAATAGTAACAGTAATATTTGTGACCACCCAATGGTTTTCTTTTTATAAATGTTGAAAGTTATTCTGATCAGCTTATAATCACCGAAAAAAGAAATTATTCACTTCTTTTTAGTGCAATTTGGTTTTAGAAGAAAACAATTGTTTTAAAAAAAAATTTAAAATTTCTGGTATACACGTTCACGTACACGTGCGTTCACGGCCGAAAAATCTTTAATTAAGTTTCTCAATTTTCACGTATAAAAATATAACTTCATTCATTTTATGAGTTTAAAAAATTTCAGTTTCCTAAGCTCATTAACTAATCAAATTGCATAGAGAAGCAATTAAAAGTTATAGTACGCCAATGTTTCAATAAAAGTCAGTTATATTCACCTATAGCTATAAAGCGTTTTATTTTAAACGTTCTCCTCACCAAGAGTCAAATTAAGTTTGACTACTTTCAGCGACATAAAAGACTCAAATTATAAACCAAATCAAGTTAGAGGACTTATAAACCATCCCAGATTAAGTTTGGGCATACATTCTAACTAGACTCAAATTAAGTTCGAGTGCTAGTAACACCCTAGTTGATAATTTCTTATTCTTCTAACTTGCTAACGCTTCCTTGTTGCACGGTTATTATTGGTAACGTGAGTATTGCAGCGTGAACATAATAATTAATCTATATATTAATTATACAAAGAAAGCTCCCGGTTCCGTATTTCAGCCAATTTTTTTTTGTATGGAGTTTGAAATTTTATAATGGCAACACTGATCTTTGGGGTTGCGTTCCTGGGTGTTAAGTTCGCTTTGTGCCATCGATAAGTATGCAATACATGGATTTATTGGAACTTTTTTCATTTCATTATTCTACATGGTAAAATATTTTTCAAGTGTCTTTTTATTGCTTCCTTGCATGGGAGGATTAGGCCTACAGGGGACACCTCTGAAAAAAACGCGCTTTGAAATTTAAGGTGCAAATTGAGAGCATGCAGACTTTGACAATCCTGTTGCAATCGAATATCACGAGCTTCTGGTGTTTCTTCGGCTTTTATTCGTGAAATATAATTACGGATAGATTGCAAGCGTGCTTCACGTTGTTCAGGAGTTTCTTCATTTAAGCGTTCGCGACGTTTATCAAGTTTCGCTCGCTTCGCCTCTTCACTTTCATTTGCTCGCTTTTCCTAGTATTTTTCTGTTGCAGTTTTTTTGTTTTGTATTTTTTTGTTTTTTATTATTGTTTTCACGAGAATCACGACGATACGCCCCCACAGAGGTTCGATAGAGGGGTAAGGCTCTTATACAGCGGGGTGTTCCCTGTGCCCCGAGGTTGCTACGTTAGCGGTATGACATTTTTTATTACTTTCATTATCCACCTTGTCCTCGTCGTGTGCTCACGTTGACTTGGGTAGTTGTACGTTAGCGGCATGGCATTTTTCACCACGCTCATATCATTCAGTTCTCGGCACCATATAAACACTTTAACATTGGGTCTAAGAATAGTTAATCATTTTTTGGTGGATCAGGTAAACTACCATATTGGATTTAGAACGACCCCATGTAGCTTCTCGTATTGCATTCGCCAAACCCTTTCATCTGATACGCATGTTAAGGGGGTTGTGAAGAAAAAGGTAAGCCACCACCTTATAACGTCCGCCATATTGAATTTAGAACGGCATTAGATATACTATATTGTATTGTTGTCCGACATTAATACTAAGCATGCAAACAAGACTGCTGTGGCCAATCACTGCCTGTCGGCTAAGCATGTCCCGGATTTTGACGGAGTAAAGATTCTATCCCATGAAACTAATTACAAAAAAAGATCTGAATTAGAATCTCTTCACATACAAAACACCATTCACACAATGAATAAAAAACATATCCCGAGAATATCAGCGCGGTATATGCTACGTTCGCGGGGAAATACCGAAAATAGACACATTTTTATAGTAGACGGACAACGAGTGTACGGCTTCTTTTCTACAATATATAAATTCGGTTAAATTTGTAGTGATTTTGTGTTTTATGGTTTTTAGAAATTGTTCGGTATTGTTGTGTCAGTGAACTAATTTATTTCTATGGTTGTACCGCGTTTGATCCTTTTAGTTCAAGGTTACATATGTTTACATAGAGTTAAAGTGAGTGAAATGTGCTTTATATTTTATGATGGGTAATTAGTATGTAAATTAGGAAACATCCTCTTGAAAACAAAGATTCATTTTGTACTCAAAACGCCATACTCACACCAGAGATAGTCAATTAAATACCTCAAAACCCCAAACTCATTAATTGCATTTTCTTAAGCCAAAGAGTTGTTCCCACAATCCCAGCAAAGAAATCTGTTTTTGTAAAAAAGACTCAAACCTCCAGATAATTAATAACGTGCAAGATAGGGATAAAAAGCAGCTGCCAAAATGTGTGCAAAATTAATTTTATGCATAATTTCTCCTAATGAAACGATTATCTTCCTTTGTTTTTTTAATGCTTTCAGTTTAATGCTAAGCTCCCCACAATTTTCGTTGAAAACCAATTTTTCCCAACAAAAAGAAGGAAGAATCTGACCTTAAACAAGATTAATGCAGTAACCACCCTCGAAGACTCATAAAAGATCCAGCAGTCTGCCTTTCTACAATTTTTCAATTTAGACTTGCCAAAAATAAATGAGCTCGGCTCGCATCGCATCAGCCGCATCCCTCCCCGTCAAAGGGGTGAAAGCCTACAGCCAGCCTGCTTTAAATGGTTGATTAATTTCCTGAACAATATTTTAGAGGCTAAGAAAGGGTCGACCAGTGCTGCGAACGTAGCCGCCGGCAACAAAAGCAAAATGTTAATTTCGATTTACAGGCAGTCGAGATCTCAGCCTGTTTTCCAAATTAAATGGATTCCTCTCTGGGGTTCCTCGCGGCACCTCTTCCCCATCTCTTTGGAGTATTAACACATTATTGTCTATCGGCTGGAAGGAATTTGCTCAAATTTAGTTGTAATTTTAGAAAGGACGATGACGTCGTTTTCGACGAAAGGTAAAAGTTCTATTGTTGGGTGTTGTTTAGGTTTCTTCGCACCCCTAAGGTTTTATGGCTTTCATTTGTGCTTTAAGAATTTAAATAAAGTTCTGGAGTGGCTCTGAATAAGTGCAAGGATTAGAAATCGAAAATAATGAAATTTGATTCAATTTCGCTGGGCTCTTAACAGCAAATTGACTGAAAATCCCCATTTTTACTTAAGTTTTGATTTAATTAAGTCACTCAAGGTCACAAAATGACTAAACACTTTAGATACATAAGTGAAAGTAAGAAGTTGGTTTTTTTACTCACGTGGACATTTTCAGGTCTTAAGTACATTTTATTTAAATTTGGTTTAAAATGTTTACGTTCATCATGTGTTTCAAATTTGAGTTTATTCCATGAAAATGAAATGACAACACCTGGTATCGACACTCCGGAACACAAACGTAGTGTGGATTGCATTATGATTTTTTATTCGTGCTTTTAATGATACAGTTTTAATCGTCTGCATAAGGACAGGGAAATTGCTCATTAATTGGACTTTCAACATGACTTGAATGAATTCCAGGTAAAGAAAGGACTTAGACAAAGTGATGTACACTTTTCAATTTAGCCCTGGAATTGTCTTATATTAATGTACAATGTTGTTGTCGAGTACTAAACATAACAAATCCAAAAAGGCTCTTGAATGCGGCGAGAATTTGTACCTTGTGTAAAATTGTAACTAATATCTTAGAAATATATAGCAGTAAAACTGGATGATTCTACTGGTACCATGGAGCTCCAAATTAATGAATAGAGGACAAAGTACCTGACGCGTGAACTCGCATTACATAGGAAAGTCATGTTGATACTATTGAGAGGATACATTCAGGGTTTAGTGCATTCGCTTTACAGTCCTGAGAACATATTGCCATTATCATACATAACACCTATCTGTGTCTTGCCTGGGCAGTCAAATCATCAAGGAAAATAAAAAAGTCGAAATATTAGTTTGCTGTGGCTTTAAAGGCTTATTCGGACTCGGAGCTATTGGTTGCTATTGTATACAGCTATACTGCCCAAGCCAGCAAAATACAGTCAACTCTTCTATATGGTATAATACGGTTTCCATATAACGCGGAGCAAAAATTGCGGCGACCCTCCTATAACACGGTACTCTTATAACACGGTTTTCGTACAACAACATTTCAACAACTTAATTGGCTTAAAAAGATTACCTATAGCAGCAGTTCATAACCATAAAACGCGATTAATTCGTACCGCGTTATATGGAAACCGTGTTCTAAGAAAATTTGAATTAATAGATTTTGAAAGTTGTAAATTCTGCTTTTAAAATTTTCAAAAAGGCAACGTTGCCGGCAAGTAGCTTTCGTGAGAGAATTACGTGTTAAAATGCATTTGTACTCAGAAAGTTTTTAAATGCCGGTCCCTGCGGACCAGCGCCGTACCCATCGTGTGAATTAAAATTGTGGAAGATATTAGCAAATAGTTTACCTATCTCAACAAGATGTGTAAGAGAAACATTTTCCACCAAGTGCTGTCCGAAAAAGTGGTTAACTATAATAGTATAACTGGTAATTACTCACCTTGGACAGAAGAAGTATAAGTAGAAAATCAACCAAAGTGGAAATCAGGCCACTAGAATGTGCTTATTATGAATAAGGAAATTTCATTTTCTAGATTAGAATTTGAGTAAATGCACAAAATGTTAGATTCTTCATCAGCTTTCATGGATTAACTAAGCAACTCCAGGTCTAGTTCAATAGCTAAATTCTGTACAATATATAGCTTTTATTCTGCATATATATATATATTCTGTATAATGTATATAGCTGTATAATATGTAGCTTTTAGAGTTATGTAGATTACATAAATGTAAATTAATTACGCCTAACTGGTAATGAAAACGTAAGTAGTACGATCTCAGTATTCGTGACTTCGAAGGCTTCTGATTAAAATTTCCTGGAATCCTTTTCCTGCTTGATACTCTCAACCTTTTTGAGGGTATAAAGAGCCCTGTCGGGGACAGTTTGAAATGGTGATTCGAAAAGTGAAGTGATCTTGCCTAGAAAAGTGAAAATGTGAAAAATTGTATACGTGCTGTAATAAAAATTTTTTAACAAAAGATGGATTAACGCCGACGGAGATCAAAGAGGGGATGGATCGTGTATATGGAGAATCTTCAAAATAATCTTCGATGGTTAAACATTTGTCAAAGATTTTTCGCTGGGGATGGGAGTCAATTGAAGATGGAAGTTACACAGGATAACGTTGATTTGATCGAGAAAGTTGTTCTGACGGACCGGCGGTTAAAGGCCAAGGAAATCGAAGAATAAACTGGTATATGGAAAATAAGTGTCCTTCGTGTTCTTTATGAGTATTTGGGTATGACAAAAAACAACAACTTAAAGTGGGTATCGCGAATTCTTTCCTCTATGCAAAAAGCGCAGCGATTTGAGTGGTGTCAGCAATATTTGAAATTGTGTAAAGATGACGTAGACAGTGTTCTCCATCGGATTATGCATCACCTGTCACAAACTATGGTTTTTTACCATTATCCTTTGTCCAAAAGGGATTCAGTAATGTGGTATCGACTCGGAGAACCAGTGTTAAAAAAAGCGAAGGTCACATAAAACACTAGAAAGGTCATAGCAACAGTTTTCTAGGATACTGAAGGTATTCAGCTGCCGGGCTTTAAGGAAGGTAATACTATGATGCTGAAATTCTTCGAAAATTACGTAAAGTCATTGTCGAAAAAAGGAGAGGAAAACTGTCCCGAAATGTACTGCTCTTACACGTTAATGTGCCCATAAACACTGCTGCTATTTCAAAGGCTGCTGTTAAGGAATGCCGCTTCAAGGAATTGGATCATCCACCTTACACTCCAGATTTGGTCCCAAGTGACTATTTTTTATTTGCCAAACTGAAATCTGATTTGCGGAGAACGAAATTTAACTCCGACAAAGAAATCCATGAGGTGGTTAGGCAGAGTTTTGAAGACAAATCTTCAGACAACTAAATATGTACCTTATCTGAATTGGAAATGTATTTATCTAAAACTATTGAGTTTAAACTTGTAAAATTTTCGTCTCACTTTTCTGTGCTTAATTTTGGGGTTACTGGAATGTTACTAAAATGTTATACAATTCGTAATTTGAATTCGCGGTAAGCAGTGCGTGAACACTTGCAACATTTGTTAGGCTTAAAATAATCTCAATTTTCTGTGTTCACACAAGTAGTGCATTTATACATTTTACATTTATGATGCAGCCCTTCGAGTTTAGATGATGTAAACAGATTTTTGTTAAAAAACTTATTTTTGCTTACTTTTTTTTCGAAAAATCTCGATATCCACGCTCCCTAGAGCAATGGTGTTATTACACTACTATAAATTACGTTCCCTTAGCAACCAGACATGTAAATGAAATTCACGGGAGTAGCATAAATTAATTTTTTTCCCATTACTGGAGTATTATTTTATCACAGACGCCTATTGTGGTAATTTCATATCATTCTGAAATTTTATACTGTACAAAGCATTTTGCATGCTCCAGTACAATCGAAACCCAGTGGAAGTAATTGCTAAATCAAATCAAACAGTGCTACTATATGATTAGTTTTTGAGGTAAATGCAAATCGATGCATGCAAGCAGAACATTGGGTTTCCATTTGATGATTTCGCAAATAGCAGTATGTCACGCAAAAAGTGTGGTCGACTTAGTTTAAAAAACATCACGAATTTTACATTCCATGTACTCTTGTAAAGCCTTGGAAAAATAATTAATATGTCTTCAAATTTATAGCAGATTTTTAATAATTTTAGGGAAAATCTTTTCTAAGGGACTAAGAACTTAAATGTCGGACTAAACAAGGATTTCCCCATATATTTAATCTCCCCCCAAAGATTGCCCCATATATTTAATGTGCCGTCTTTCGATATAATAATGCCACTAGATTTAAGTTTTATATGTATGCTGTGCTATAAAATTAGTTTTAAAGTACAGAACAACATTCTGCGACTTCACTAGGGGTTTCAGAGTGTAAGTATCATAAAATTCATCGGATCAAGTACTTTTTTAAAGGTATTTTCTAAGCTCAGGGGACAACCCTATGATGCGCACAGCACAGAGATTGGGAGATTGGGAAATTTTAACCTCACAAATGTTACAAGTGAGTTACACTTTTCGGCATGAACTTATTATTGTGCATCATCGCAAGTATAATTCTTTCCAGTAGAATTGCCTCAACCACTGGTAACCAAATAAATTGCCGTGTTTTGTGCAGAATTTGAACCCACGCCAACAGGGGAGAAAATCTGCAGACGTCCGCCTCAGCCCGCTCGGCCACTAAAAAGATCTTCCATACCATATATTTAAACTGCGTTTTTTTATTCTGAACGATAGAGACCTCCTATAAATTTGCTAAACCAGGTGGGTAGTCATGTAACTGCGTTTCGACTAATTTTCCAGTCGTTCAAATCAGTCGAACGAAATTTAATTTAGTGTCATGTAATTCGTTCGACTTCTTAAAAATAGTGCCATACAATAAATACACAAGAATCCATTATGAACTGTCAAATTTGTTAAAATATTTAATTCGAAAAATTTTGAAAGTGAAATGTTTTTTTCAAGTAGCAGTAGTGAAGATGAAAAAGTAGATAAAGCATTTTTAAGAATTTAGAGACGGCGTTTGCGTGACAAAAGTGGTTCGCTGCAGTTAAGAGAGGCCGAGTAAATTATATGAATTTTATTTGTGCTGTACAAAACAAAGTGTATTTGCATTAGTTTTAGGAAAATTTTTAGTTTAGAAAGTTGTATTCAAGTATCCTTTAGAAAATCTAAAAATTTCATCTGGAGTTAGAAATACTTCAATTCCAGCAGTGCAGGATACCAATGGACAGTCGATGCAGGATATATGACTTCACTAGCAAGAAATACTCTAAGCGTTGTGTTTTCTGAGATGCTTACACATTTAGAAATATTGTGCCCTCTATGGATTAAAATAAAACACCTTTCGCAAAGTCGGTGTGGTTTTCCATAAAAGTATTTATGCTCTCATTGTTCTTTTTTTATTTTGAGAGCTTTCTGAAGTCCTGCAGAGTGATAGTTTTCCTATATTTGCTAAATTGCATGGTTTTTAAAGTATTATACTTAGATTTTAACTAAATTGCTCGCACTGCAATCACTAAAAATTATTCGAATGAAATTCAGTCGTATCGACTGTCGAAAATTGTTGGTCGTTTCAAATTACATGACTATCCCCCTGGTATCTACCTACCTCGGCATCTAGATCAAGAGATATTTTAAAATTTTTCCAGTATTTCAAGTAAAGTCAAGTTCACTTTGTTATCAAATCAATATAATTTTTGTTACAATTCTGACAATGCACATATACATATAAAGTTGGTTGTTCTTTAAGAAATATGTTAAATTCAATCCACCGGATCATTAACACACTGATGGCCGTACCTGTCACCGCTGACCGGTATTTATAAGGTCTCTCATGGCGAAGGCATTTTAACACGGAATTCTCTCACGAAAGCTTTCACGTTAATTGCGGCTAATTACAACGTGCTAAAAATCGAAGCCAAGTATGTACGTTGTGCATTCTAAAAAATAGTCTCATATCTGTAGTGATAGGAAATACAAAACACGTCTGTACTGTTCGATCGGTTTATTCAGAAGAAGGCTAACTCACATTGTCTTAAAGTACTGAGCCTAACTTAGCAATATTTAAAGTAGTAGTGGTCTAGACATATACCAGATAATAAACGAGAGAAGGTGGGTACTTCATTTACATACATACAAAACTGCATGAAACCATTACATTTTATAACTTCGAACAAAGTTCTCATTGCAAATGGTCTACATATCCATGGTTGCGTTAAATATTTTAACATTTGAATCAGTGTGTGACCGCTAATAATCTCAATTTATCAATTTACCATTTAAATACAAAAAGTTATTAGTACAAGTACATCTCCGTTTAACAGATTCACTGCCAACCTCGCGCATATGCGTGAAGCTTTTAAGCTCTCTCTTGCTAAATGTATTTTTGCATATATTTATCTCAATCAAGCTAATTTCTAGATCTCTGAACATTATTTTAATAGCAAAAAACTGCACTGTCTAGGTTTCTATAAATTTGGATTGCCACACTTGTGAGTGGATGGCCATAGGCTATAGACTTCCACCTAAACTATTCAAGAAGTATATCCAGCTATTAGTGTATAACGGACGAAGATCAGATCGCCCATATTAAATAGTATTATAAATTAAATTTGGTGCCATTGAGGACACAAATCTGTTTAACACGATTAAAAAAAATAACCTTAGAAAAGTTTAGTTTTTACACGGAATCATTTGGCAAGTCTCAACAAGGTGAGCAGAATTTAATTGAGGGGCAAAAAGCCAGAAGTTAAAGTCCTCTCTAATTAGCTTTAATTCAGCCGGGGAACGGGAACGTAATTAAGCTAGCACATATCAAAGAAAATTAACATTAAAAACAACCTGAAGTGCTCGCTCCATAAATCCCCTTGATCTTGCCTTCCCACGCCGAGAAATTGAGAGGATTGTGAAAGTTGATGAAAACGTAGCCGTGGCAAACAAAAAGAAAAAAGTACTGGGAGAGGTCGAGGCTGAAAAACAGAGGGAAACGACCTCAGAATTTAAGCTCATTTAATTTTCCTCAATTAATCATAAACTGGAAATTAAGAAGATTTCGAATAAATAATGGCGAAATTATGACGGGGGAGGGCATCAGCTCCCCTCGTCTACAGGTGCTCGTTTGCTGTGGGGCACCATTTTACTGCTTGAATTGAGCCTGTGCACCTCTGCCTGATTTCCTATGTAAATTACATAATGTTGGGCAAATTTCAGTTGACACACATAGATGGGAACGAATTACAGCAATTGGGGTAAAAACCGAGGGTACTTTATGTGCTGTGCCGTACACGAAGGCATCCTTTCTTCTGCCACCTTTTCCTGAAGGTGAAGGCTCATTTTGAGAAAATATTTAACGAACGCCTTCAGCTTAAGGATGTCTAAGCACCTTCAAGGGAGGCGTTCTTGAACAAATCTTCGCAAACTTCAAGAGGGAGTAAACAGCCGAACAAATAAACAGAACCCATCCTTTAGGAGTGTACCAACAAGAAAAGCAGCACAAGAGGATTCACATATTTTCCGAGAAACTATAGGGGTTGTTGCGATAACTTTGACTCGCTTTTTTGCTGAAAAGTGGAGCGACGACCACGGATCTGCGAAGGCAGCAAGAAGTAGCCTAAAAAGCAATTTTCTCAGCTGTAGCAAGAATCCCTGGCAAGATGTCTTCCGACTTGATAGCATTCTCAATCTCCACCCCAATTTTAGCTAAACTATAAAATTTACATTTTCAGTTCGATTTGAAGGGTTAATGAAAACGGCGTCAAAAACCCTGCAAATCGTGAAAGTTAGGGGCTATTGCTGGTGGGGCTGGAAGCCAATATCCGCAAAGGGAATAGTCTGGAATCGGCGGAATTTATGACCCAGGGATAAAAGGTGAAATCGACCAAGCTTATTTATTCAAAATGATTTATGGAAAAAGACCGAAAAGAAGGGTTTAAGTGCGAGAAGTGGACTGGGGATTGAGACATTTACAACAATTTTCGGGCGATTAAAGTGAAGAATTGTGTCGCCTAGAGAGTTTTGTAACCTATGCTACGTTCTTTGTACTTCATACCGACAACAAAAAGTTAATGCCAAAGATACTTACCTCGTGTTCACTTCAGTGAAGACTGGAGCTATTTATCGTATAGCTGCGTTACGAACAGGAAAAGTACTCAGCTTCGTTTTGAAAACCAGGGAGATATGTTGCTACGGCCTTTTTGTCATATAACTCAGATCGTATTGTTTTTAACCACCACACAATTCATTCTGCAAAGAATGAGAAAAATTAAAAGTAAAAAAACTCATTTAAATGCGAAGAGACACGAATTTAGGCAGAACAGAATGATTTCTTAATTAAATGACAGCGACGAGCACTGCAGCGTCTTTCAGACGCTACTGAATTACCGCGATACTACAGCTGACATCATCCAGCCGTAAATAGTGTTAAAAAGACTTCAAAAATGCAGCGGTGTAAAATTAAGGCACAATTCTTCAAAATAGACACGTACCAAACCCCATACCCCATACCCCACATGATTTTAATTGAGGCTCGGCTGCAGTGAATGGGAAATCGCGAGAATTTCGCGAGACAGTCGCTGGAGCTGAAGCTTTTCTTGTTATCATTTCTGAAGAAGAAACACCACTTCAGTTTGGGGTGGAAAGACGGGGATGGGGTTGTTGCCTTTGAGTGATGTGCCTTTATCTGCACCATATTAACATTTTAATTGCGCGACATCATTTCTGATTTGATGATGTCAGAAAACTTAAAACGTTGGGAGCTTTGCATGATGCCAGTTAGGAACTACTGCGAAAGTTTGTGAAAAGGAGGGTGGCAACATTGTAGCATCCTTCAAAAAGCTAGCTGAGGGAAAGGGAGGATATTGTTAAGGAAGGCTGGAAATTTTGAATGAATAACTCAATAATTTAAGAGGAGTAGCAGAATAGAAGTGAATTGTCCTATTTGAAGGACTAGTGTAAAAATGTACCTACGCCTGTGCTGTAGGCTGGGCACTGCAGACGGAGGGTTGAGTGAACATTAACTTTTTGAGGTGGTGCCATTTGCATAGTAAATATGAGTGAATATATAGGAATATTTGAAAAACTATAAAAGGCTTGTGTATACCTCGAACAGTAGCTGAAGTAGTAACGTTGTGTCGACCTTTAGTTTAAGCATTATTTGCTTTGGCCTCTTCCATTCGTCCTCTTCAAACATTGCAACAATTTTTTACAGAAAATAATCTGGCCTACAAGATTATAAGAGAAAATTCAACAGAAAATTAGATTGAATCTGTCGAAATATTCTCTAAAGACATAAAGTGGATTTCTTTGTGGTACCCATAGAAACAAACATCATTTGAGAGCTTTGTCGACATATTGAATTGTTGGTAATCCTATTTTAATGTGTTTTTGTTTGTGGGTTCAAATTTTTATTGGTGTTCCCACAATTTTTACTTAAGAACATGAGCCTTGGAAAATTACAATTTTGCTGAGATAAAAAAATTTTTTTACTTCTCTAAAGATTACCTGTGTGAAATCCTAAATTAAATTAAATTCTGAAGTGGAATTCACTTTGAAAAACACTTGAAAAATGTCCACATGAATAGGAAATTCCTTTCTATGTGGATAAAGAAGCTTTCGATCGTCGCTAGTCAATTTGATCATCGCCAGTGCTCCGATCGACTTACCTGGCACAAACACTCACAACGAGTAGTCACAAATTTTCTGTAATTTTCCCAAGGAAATTATTACAAATCAGATGAGGTAAATGAGAAAATTTCCTATTCATGTGGACATTTATCAAGCGTTTTTTCGAAGCGAATCCCACTTCGAAATTTTTAGCTTAATTCAAAATGTTTGGGTTCACCAAGCGCTTTCATCTCGAGTTCTGTGAAATCAGTTTTATTTTAATGCTTGTTCGTGAAGTTTTTTTTTACGGGGATGCCAAATCTCAGGGGATACACTATGATGGCAAGCACAGCCAGGAAGGAATATAGGGACGTGATGTATACATTTAAAATTCAATTTAGAAACGTGGGCTCACTTTTTCTATCAATCGTTGGCAATTACATGTAATAACTAGACAAAAAAAATAATAATTGATTTTTAGAAGACATCGTCTGAATCTATGCCGGGTAGCAAGCATTGAAACTCAAAAAACTGATATTCGTAGTGCCACTTGCCACACATCACGTGAAACAATGCAATTATTGCACGTGTAATCTCCCGTTTCGGCGAACAGAATTGGCCGCCTATATCGTGCGACTTAACGCCTTTGGATTTCTTTCTCTGGGGTTTTTTTTAAGTTAAAAGTTTATGTCAGCGAGCCTACGATCACCCAAGCCTTGAAGCAGGAGATTAGACGCTCTCACTGAGATCCAGCCACTATTATGCCAAACCGTGATGAAAGATTTGGTCAAAAGAACGTAAATGTGCCAGCAAAGTCGAGGAGCGTATTTACCAGATGTGTTGTTCCATACATAATTCCCACAGCTGCCTCATTTTCTGGAATCGTTAATCGCACATGCAGAACAAAACTTCGCAGAACAAGTCGTGCTTAATAATTTTGCCTAAAAATGCTGCTGACGAAATTTCAAGTCTTTAGTTTAAGGCGTTCTCGAGATAACGCGTAGACAGGCAGACAGACAGACAGACTGAGAGACAGACAGACAGACAGACGGACAGACAGACGTCCAGGGGGATAGGCAAGCGGACTTCTATTAAACGATTCATTTTCTTCTTCCATTACTGGCAGTAAAGTTTATTTCTGTGTATCATGAATATTTTTGAGCACTACAAAGGTTTGCTCAAAGTTATAATACCCTACATTTAGGGCATAAAAGACATAATACTGCGACCCTTTTCCTTCGCAAGTGTACGCCACCTTGTTACACTCGCCCTCTTGCACGCATATGTTTTACCGACTAGATTGTAGATGGGACTGGATCCTCCTTGGGAATGATATGTTTTATGGGCGTCACGTAGATTTAGTAGAGTTTACGAACTCTCTTTTTTTTGTTGAACTAATACCACACATTTCGTTTAGTTAATTGTGTTTAATTCGCTTTTATAATTACCACTTCATAAACCTTATAACTAGTATAATTTCTCAATATTTAAATACTCGCAAGGCAGCGCACCGGACTGTATTCAACAACTTCAAAATTGGCCCGAGCAATATCCAAAAAGGAAATGAAATATTATAGGGTAGTGGTAAGGGTCTTTGCTTCCTTTAGCCTTACTTTCTTTCCTCTTTTCTCGCTCCTAACCGCCTTCCTAACTTTCCCCAACGATCCCAGGGTCTCTACCTTTCTTTCAAAATTTCTTTTGTCAGTCTTTGCCCTCCCTTTTGCCTTTCAGATGCACACTTCTCTTTCCGAGTAAAAGCTGGTTGGCGCTGCACATACCAGCACCCTTATATTCAAAATCGACCCCTATTTTACTAATTTTCCAAAAATTCCCATGATTTTCCAAAAATTTCGGTGACAGTTCCAGTCTGGATAAAAATTTATAAATTACTTATGTTCAATTTTTAGTTTTTCTTTGCGAAATATTCTCCGGTACTTGCTCCTTCTTGTGGTGTAATAATGTAATAATCGATCGATTGATGAGAAACTAGTAAGATCTGAATTTTTCCGCTGTATGTGATGTAAGGTTTTTACTGCACTTCTGTACTACTCTTCGACAAGTTGCGATTATAACGGAGTCTTTATTCCCAAAGGTAAGGAACTGTAACACTGGAGAATCGAAATCCACCTTATCTCATATAGGCTAGATGCTAGATACACCTGAAATTGTTAAGACCAAATGCAGTATTGGAAGCTCATATCTCCTACATTGGACGCACCAGCTAAAAGGTAATTAACACAAAATTTGCATTAACTTGGGATCAAAGAAACTTTTATTTATAGGGTCGATTCCGCAAATTAAAAGGATGGAATCTCTCTATGCGACGGAAAGCGACTAAGTTTTAGTCTGGTCACAGGAGTTTTTGTTTTGATTATTTGATGGTTTTAAGGATTTCCGTTTTTCAAAAATAAATACAATTTCTAAATTTGTTTCCTTCCAGCCCCAAACACTTAACAAACTACCGTAAAATGGGGTGATAAGCGCCACAAAAAATTTTCAAATGAAAATCTACTTATGTTTTGCTACTTAAAAATTACAACGGAAATCGGCCCATACCAATTGTGTATCTCTATTTTAAGAATCCGCAAGAAAATTAGAGGTTTCGATAGTGGAAATACTTTATTTTTTGGAAATATCGCAATTTTTCGAAAAAGTCGAAATGGGGTGATAAGCGCTACTTGCAGAAAATGGACAAAAAGATGTTTTTTTGAGCTCGATTTCAATTTCTTTTTATTAAAAAAAGTAAATTTGACATTTTTCGAACATAATTCTTGAATTTTAACTTCATTTAATTTCATTGAGAGAATGGAAACGAAACATCGTCTTCGGATTTCAGGATGGGTTTCGAGCGACAGTTTCGCCAATAATTTTTTCGTTCAAGAACGGCAACATTCTGTGTTAGTTTTGATTTTGGAATGGTGGCTTCATTTTGCCCAGGACCTCTTTTTCATTCTAAAAGAATATCCCTAACTCTGTTGTTTTTGTAACAAACAAAATTCATTTAAAGCATTTTTTCACCAAAAAACACGTAAACAAAAATGGCGCTTAACACCCCGCACGTTCTC
>QYTT01085668.1:17616-31844 GCA_006980735.1 Dasypogon diadema
AAGGTTTTTACTGCACTTCTGTACTACTCTTCGAAAAGTTGCGATTATAACGGAGTCTTTATTCCCAAAGATAAGGAACTGTAACACTGGAGAATCGAAATCCACCTTATCTCATATGGGCTAGATGCTAGATACACCTGAAATTGTTAAGACCAGATGCAGTATTGGAAGCTCATATCTCCTACATCGGACGCACCAGCTAGCAGGTAATTAACACAAAATTTGCATTAACTTGGGATCAAAGAAACTTTTATTTATAGGGTCGATTCCGCAAATTAAAAGGATGGAATCTCTCTATGCGGCGGAAAGCGACTAAGTTTTAGTCTGGTCACAGGAGTTTTTGTTTTGATTATCTGATGATTTTAATGATTTCCTTTTTTCAAAAATAAATACAATTTCTAAATTTGTTTCCTTCCAGCCCCAAACACTTAACAAACTAGTTTCGCATTAAGCAAAGTTGGTTCTCGAATGCCACGCGTTGCTTTTTCTTTTTTCTTTAAGGAGGATTCATACATTATATTCATGATAATATAGTTCATAATATCCATCCTTCCATTGATCCACAATTCAGATTAGATTTTTGTGGGTTCTGCAGAAGGTAGGGGCTAAACATCTCTTTCCATCAATATTCTCTTCTCTTTTCTCCCTCTTTTATCCTCCAAGAATTTCTCTTCCCATGAGACCAAAGACCAAAAACCTTCTCATATCCTATATCACATGACTATATCAAACCCGAGAAAGAAGTGCTATCCAGGAACTATGAAATATTCCACAAAACAGGCCAATACACCCTGTAGCCAAGCGGGCTGAGGCTCATGTCTGCAAACTTTCTCCTCTGTGGGCGTGGGTTCGATTTCTGCAAAGGGCGCGCCACTTTATCTGGATATCAATAGTTGAGGCAATTCTACGACGAGAATTGTACCTGCTGCACTGGAATGTTGCACCGTTGCACTTGCGAGATTTTCCAGGTTAGAAATTTCCCAATCTCATCTTCCCTAAAATTTCGCCCCGCCTAATCTGTGCTGTGCACTTCATAGAGTTGTCGACCCTTGAGCTTAGGAAATACCTTAAAAAGGGATGTAGCAAACAATCAATCAATATATAAAACTTTCCACTTTAAAGTTGGAATGTTGAAGGACCCCAAAAGAACAAGGCAACAGAGCACCAACAAGCTCATTAATCGAATCAACAAATAATACCTATATTGAAATTTGAAGGCAATATAGAACGCAAAGAAGTATGTGTCCTTGAAATAAAGCCTCAAAATGACAACAAACAACTTACAGTCATCCACATATGTAAACTGTATCGCAGGCTATACCCTGAAAGATGTCCTGATACCTTACTAAAATTTATCTCAAATACTCACGTACAACTAACGAAAAAGTTTTCATCCCCTAATTTCGAACTTCTCTAAAATATAAATTAAATTGCAATCCACTCAATATCAATTACAATTAATAAAATTGTTCATCGCTATTCGACAAAAACCCATCAGCGAGTGCTGCTGAACTGTAGGACACGGAGATGAATGCGATACGAATTGCGGGGTGCCGTAATGAAAAGATTCAGCTGCTCTAATGGAGTTCATTAATCATCTTTCATCATCTCAGGCTTCTACGGGACTGGGTTTTAGCAGAAATTGAGGGCAATAGAAGTTCACCTTTCAATTAACCCTCCTTATTGACAGCACCCTACTCTTGGTCTCGTCTTGTTCTCGTCGTGTGAGGATTTTGCTCGTTCGCTGGCTTTTCACAATGATTTACTGGTAGGACTTAGAGTATGTCCCAAGTCCAACATATTTCAATTACAAGAAGTCATCCACTAAGTGGTTTCGATTTTTATAAGCGAAACTGTGGATTCCGTAGAACCATAAAAGCACACCAAGGAGCATTCTTTATCCTTGGATCTGGAGCAGAATTTTATCTGCCACGATAAAATTTTTAGGAGGATGAATGGAGCTTAAAACGCGCATATATGGCAATCAATAAAATAAGCGCTCATCGGGGAGTGAGGGACCGATTGGGTTTTCGTGATAAAGGATGGGTCGTCCTAAATGTCATCATCGTAGGGCATCGATTAGTATCGGTGTCATTATCGAAGTCGTTATCTTGCATTTTAAGCTGAAGAGTTTCTTAAACAAACTTGAAGTAAGTTGTGAAAGTGGTCCACTGGGGATCTAGAACAGTGCAACCCTTGGGAAAAATTTCTTAAGCGATTGCTTACAATGGACATAATTGGCGCATAAAGCATTAGTGCCCGCCTTGTGAGTCTCTTTTTATTTGTTTAATAGATTTGGAGAAAGATAGTTACCGAGTAAGGACCATAAACCAAACCTTAGTTGACACAGAGAATGTATTTCGTTTAATTAAACGTTTACGGTGCTTGTAAATATGCAGCAAGATGAATTATAACTCCTGAGTTTCACAAATAATTGACTAAAAACGGAGGAAGTTACTTTTAATTAGCGTTTATGTGGGGGGTGTTTCCGTGTGAAAAAGGGAACCAATCTAATTTCTTTCCATCACTCTCAAAACAGTTTCAACCCTAGTACCTAGATTGCATTTTGTGTGAATGGAAAATGTGAAATTTTTGTGGAAAAGGATTATTTCTTGCCAAGGAAATCTCTCTAGACAAAAACAACTTGATTTATTGCTAACCTTTAGTTGCAGTAATGCATGGATGGGTTCTCACCCAAGCCAAGAACACCAAAATCCACCCGCAACAATTTGATTGTTTTACAGGGATTCCAACGCAGAAAAACTGCCAAACATTTGTTCAATGCATTCAAAACTTTTTGAATGGGACGAAACTCCTGGCATTGTTCGTAAGACAACAGTAGAGAACGCGCTGGATCAAGAAATGTTTTAAGCTCTTTATTTTTCCAGTGCCAAAGTTGCTTGCTCTGGCACAGAATAGCTTCCATCTCCACTTCAGCCGGCTTTTTAATGGCAAACAATGTAAATAACTGCAGCCCGCTCAGAAGAGCTTTAAGCCTCATCATATTGTGTTTATTCAGCCCATGTTTTTGTCCAATCCTCACAGAAGAATTGGTTATCCCAGTTGCAGAGACGGTCGAAGGATCTCAAGTCTGTGCATAAATTCTACGTGGATGGAATGGAAAACTTTTAATAGTGCTTTTGTGGGTGTGTTTCAGTGGAGATAAAACGCTCTGAGTTTTCATTTATATTTTCCTTTCTCTTGCGACTTCATTCAACTTTTCTCATCACCTGTGATTAAGAGCTCAAAGCTAAATACGATGAAATGTGGAAAGTTGTTGTTTCTAATCCCTTTAAGCCGCCCGTTGTTACCAATCATAAAATGTGAGTAATAATGAATATCAGTCTTCATAAATAAAGGGAATTTTGTATCGAGGGCGAAAAGTAAAAAAATTTGAGTTGAAATAAAAATACATTCATCATTTATTAGGTGGGATTAGAGACTCGTTAAAATGAGACCTGGAATCTGCATTAACAAATGCAACTAAATTCATTCTGAGGATATTCCCACAAACACACAATCCTTTTTTCATAACTATATTACATTTAAAAGAGAATCTAGATAACGTTAAATCTTTTTACGAACCTTTTTCACTTTAATTTAAGTGGATACTTTACAGAAAGGAAATATAGTTTAACCTTTACCCTCTTCCTGATAGAAAGGCTTAGAGCTAAACTAGAAATTGGAAAGGAATATATTCTGCAAGCTTTGCCTGTAATAAATATCACTTTTTGTTAGTTGTAGCATTAACTACAATTGATGTAGATTTAGATAAAATTTTTACGCGAAGGTTTCAAGAGTTGTTTTAAGGTATTGCCTATGCTCAGAAAACAACGCTATGACACACACAGCAGCAAAGGCGGAAGGAAATTAGGGAAGAGGAGATTAACCTGAGAAATGCAAGTGAACCACAATTTTTGTCATCAAATTATTACTGTGCAACATCCCAGTGGATTCGCAACTACAACTCTTGTCAGTAGAACTTCTTCAACCACTGATACCCAGATAAGTCGTCGTGTTTTTACAAGATTCGAACCCACACCCAGAGGGAAGTTTGCAAACGTGCGCCTCAGCCTGCTCAACCACCGACGTGCGGCTTTTAAAGTTTGGAAAATTTCTATCGCTTTTGATGAAACCACATCAAAATATTGAAAACTTTATGTGTAAGAACAAGAGTCAGAGTTTGCAAATGTTAATAAATTGCTCGATATTGTTTCTTTTAAAATGTATACGCGGTGTGGAAAGTTTTAAAAACACAATCCTTACTTGAATGGAGAAGACGATTTTTGCAAACGGATGACTCTCTGAACATTATGATCAGAGTTTTTACTGTAAATAATATCTCATCGTCTAAGCATTATAGCTTACCTAGATTTATAATAGACGTGGGAAATCTATTTGCCGCACAATAGTTTTGTTTTTTTTTCTGGTAGTGGGCCATAATTATTTTTACACCTTCTTTATTAAGTTCATGCAACTCAATTCAGTTTATCAATACTTTGCACTGTAATATTACAAATTCTCTTAAAAGAGCAAACGTAAGGACAATTTTTCTAAATATAAAAAAATAACAGAAAAACGAGTAAAAAGGAAGATGACAACAAGGAAGGAAATTATAATCGATTAAAACTAATTATGTTATACCCTCCATGTAGGGAAGAAAAGAAGGGAAAGAGTATGTAGTGAATTGTCCGCAGCTAATTATTTTTACGTATTCGCAGCTGACCGGTGGACACAGCTGTTAGCAGTATTTCGCCTAAAACAAGCTTGATGGACAAAAGTCGTTATCGGATTTCCAGCAATAAGGAAATACATAAGATAAATAACACCTTCAAACCCCCAAATTCAATAATTGTTTATCTCTAACATTTCAATGTGATGATTCAAAGGGTACAGAAGGAAGTCAACCAAGTCAGCTTTGCATTTCTGTGACACGTTCAAAAACATCTCTTACAACTGTATCTTATTTTGTGGAAAATTTTAATAATGGATCTCATATTTGAAGGTAAGTGCTATAGTTTCTTAAAATCCGTTGCAATAATGCGAGAGAGAAGATTTTAAGAACATGTTAAAACACGTGGTCTTTTTTTCTTAGTTTTGAAACTTCCACAGACTGAAAAATATTTGCCACCGTCTGCCACCGGTCTAGATTTTGTATATTACTAATGTCAAGTTCGATTGAGACACCTAGGTCGGAACTGGAATCAGCCCCGTTGGCCCCGTTCAATCGAACGAAACAGAATCCAAAGCCAGTTGTGTGTGTAAATTATTTGACAATCAGCTGATCAAGTTTATATTATGTTTTATTCTTTGAGAAAGTTTTGTTGGATAAAAACAATCGACGTTTCATTACTTGAGGAAGATTCCATAAAATATCTAAGGTAATTTTCCAAAATGAAGCAGACTATTATAAATGAAGCAGACTATTATTATGATACAACGGACAACTCCGATGATGAAGATGAATAATAGTCTTCCTTCATTACGTTTTTTGTTATTTACTCTGTGTCTCTTTGATACCTTATGCGGACTTAATTTTATTTATTTTTTTGTACTTCTCTGTGTTAATAATTTTTAAAATATTTTGTAATTGATTTATCTTGTTGCGATTCATTTGTTTTATTGATTTTTGCATAAAATATAATATTTTTATATGAAAATTATTTGTTTTATAGGCTACCCCCATATTTTTTCCTAATTATTTTAAAATATGGCTGAAAACCTCACCATAATACCTAACGAACGTAATACAACCCAGAAACATCGAAAAATAATTTTGTCCAGCTGGCTTGTTCTATGCGAAACACTGTGCAATGGCTAGGAAAAAGCTTTAAATATACACCCATGGAGAAAAAAGTTCGCACCTATTGAAAAATCTGTTTTCCCACAATTTGGGATTGAAAAGATGACGTAAAGAAATGAATTTTCATACAAAAACTAAAGTGAATTCGTATTTTTAACTTTTTGAAAATTACTTAAATAGTACTTATAAATTATGTTTTATATATATATATATATGATGAACTAATCTAATAAAAATTTAATATTTTTTAGAAAAGTGAAAAACGAAGTAATCAACGATAGTGTGAACTTTTTGTTCTATTGGTGTATGTACATAATTATAAATAAACAAATGAAAATAAATTATAAATTAAAATAATATTTGGACTATATTTAGTAAATTTTGTATTGAATAATTATTATGTTATACTCTTTGTAGAACAGGAAAGTTTTAGTTTTAGAGTAGGGAAACCAATGCAATATGATAATAATGCAGATTTAATAAGGTTTGTTTGTTTAACGAAGTTAATTTCAAAGAGTTCCTGATTTATCGTGTAGACATTTTTATATTGACGTATTTTCGAATTTAATTTTTCAATATTAATAAGGTATGTGCGTACCAAATATCAAATCTTTATCTCAAAGCGTTCTCAAGATAATGTGTGGACAGAAAGACGAACATCTATTCCATTCTGTTCTCTACGTATTAATGGCAGTATAGTTTATTTCGGTGTATCATGAATATTTTTATACGTTACAAACATTTGCTTAAAGTTACAATATCCTACGTTTCGGGTATAAAAATAGTATGGAAAGAAGTTGATGTGGAAACTAGTTAACTATAAATCTACAGGCTATATTTCCCCCGAATTTTATCAGCTATCTCAATGGATACACCTACCGGCTACATAGTAGGACTGTTTCGGTTCTATAATCGATGATATCACCGAGCTTAGCGTGGAACCAATTACTTTTCAATTGATTTTATGGTCTCAATTGCAAAGGATCACTGGTATCCACTTTTCTATCCTCCGAGAACGTACTTCTTTGGTATTAGACGTATCACAGACCGTCGCCAGCTAAGAGGAAAATAAGTGAGGCTGTTCGCCGCAGAATTGAATACCTCCAGCAGTTCAGGGAGCAGAAGATACCTGAAAGCTATAAAGAACTCTGGAGTCGAGCCATCAAAACTGGGGAAGGTCCATCGGTTGAGATACTTTTTCGCTGTCATTAGTTCTTGGAGTTCTAGGCATGTGCCTAACATGTCACGGCTCTTATCGCTGAGAGTTGGGACATGCCGGAGGAAGCTCTTTGTGCCATCAGACATGGGCGAAAATAGTCGAGAGTAGAGATCCATGTAGAATTCAGGGAAGTTCTCTGCGGCATTTCGTTCTTATAGGACATCTTTGTTTCATTTGATCAGCGTGTCGACCTCAAAGAAGTAGTGCGTCAGTGATTCACTCTCCTTCGTCTATTGCGACTGGTTCCGCAATATGAATTCTAGATAGTGTTTCATTGCAAATGAAACATAGGTCGATTATGGGACCTATTAACAACTACCTGCTTTGATTCCGCAACGTCAGAAACTCTTAATGTAGTAATTACAATATTTTCGTTTCGTTTCGTTTCATTCAACTGCCAGATTCCATCACATATGAAGTTTATAGAATCGATTACATTGATACGAAGCAAGCCTTCCATAACCTCCAAAACAGTATGGCCTGCCTAAAGTTCATAAAAGAGATTATCCAATTAGATCCATTGTATCAAGTCCTCATACGAACATTCCGAAAAAGAAGTTTCTGGATATGTTAAAATCTTGTATAGTTTAGGGAAACTATTTTTATCTTGGAATAGATAAGTTCTATAAACAAACTTTCGGCTTGCCCATGGGAAGCCCGCTATCCCCTATTCTGTCTGACACAATAATGGAAGAACTCCATAGAGAATCTATAAAAAGATCTCTTCTGAACATTGTTTGAGCAACATTTACTCGATACCCACACTACCCTTAATAATTTTCATCCTAAGCTGCAATTCACCGTGGAAAAGGAAGGAACGAAGGAACAGTTTATCTTATCTAGAAATAAAGCTAATTATGGACCATTGCAAGCTTATTACAAACTGGTATCAAAATTCCAGTTCTTCAGAACGTCTACTTCACTATAAATACTGTCATTCAAAATATCAGATAATCAATACTGCCAAAAACTTCACCAGTAGAATTCTAGCCTTAAGCAATAAAAATGTCCATAGCCTTGGATCTCAACAAGACATTTTCATTGCCATAAGTAAGGCATTTTCATTGGATACTAAATGAGAAATTTTTAGGCTGTGTCTTAAAATTTACAAAAATTGTAATTGCTTCATTCATGACAAAGAAAATTTCTAGTGGAGACGCAGGGTTATGAAAACAATCAAAATGAAATCAATACTCAAGGACAATGACTTTCCGGATAATATTATAAAACGTCTGCTGCTGTATGATGATTCCAATAAAAATAAAACAACAAAATCAGAAAGACATGCCAGCAAGTTGTTTCCCAACAAGAGCGGAAAGTTTAAATTTGGCGCCATTTCCGTTGCTGTGCGTTTATAGTCAAACCACTATGATAGTTCGATGACAAACAGTCCGCCATTATTAAAAATGGATCGTTATTCGACACAACAGTCCATTCTTATCGTTAAACATTACTTCAAAAATGGTGAAAGTTTGACTGCCACAATTCGCAAATTGCGTTCAATTTTTGGTAGACGAAATGTTCCAAGTGCATCAAATGTGAAGAGAATAATCGAAAAATTCGAGGAGATTGGATCGATTATTGATGTCAAACCATCGACACGTATTCGTCCAGGTCGTTCAACGTCATGTCTCGAAGACATGTGGTTCCAACAAGACGGTGCCACCTGGTGCATATTACGTGAAACAATAGAATTATTGCACGATACATTCCGTGGTCGTGTAATCTCCCGTTTTGGCGACCAAAACTAGCTGTCTAGGTCGTGCGACTTAACGCCTTTGGGCTTCTCTCTCTGAGGTTTTTTTAAGTCAAAAGTTTATAGTACCAAACCCACGACCACCCAAGCCTTGGAGGAGGTGATTAGACGCTGTATCACTAAGATTCGGCGACAATTATGCAAAACCATGATTGAAAATTTCGTCAAAAGAACGCAGGGGTGCCGAGGAGGCCATTTACCAGATATGGTCTTCCATATATAATTCCCAAAAAACCTCTATTTTATTTGGAAAATAAATTTTCCGCTCTTTACTAAACCACATAAAGTTTTAATAACTACATATATAGCTCTTGAAGCACAAAAAACTGTAAGGAAATGTTTCACGAATTTAAAAGGCAAATTAAAAAGAGAACAAGGATCTAATGTAATATATAAGACTCCACACAAGGTCAATGAGAATGAAACCTGTAATTTAAGTTATGTTGGAGCAGAAAATTAGTTTTTAGAGAGCGGAATATCTGAACATAAATCTGAGTATTAAAAATTCAAAAAACAACAACAAAACAGCCTTATCTTGGCATTGCGCTTTATTGAATCATGTTCCTGATTGTAATGAAACTATAATATTGCAAACTGAACGCAGGTAGGTATGACAAAAGGCTAGTAATTGGATTTTTACATATTAAAACCCCGAAAAGTACAATGAATAAGGAAATAGAGACAGAGAATATCGACTCTGCATACTTTCCTGTTTTGGAAGGTTGTGGTTATGTAGAGGTGCTATAAACTTTCTCTAATGTTTTTAAACTAATTGACTAAGAAGCAACATAGCTTGTCATATTTGTGCAGTTTTTGGTATGTTTTGTTTATGTAAATAGTTTAAATAGTCATACTTTTGAGTGAATGTTTTAATTGTTTTCAGTGCTGTCAATATTTTGATTTAATTTATTTTTAATTAAATTACTAATTAAGTTACTAAAATGATGCTTGTTTTTTGCCGTTGATACCTGTAAGTTTTTAATATAATATATAATGTCCACGTACGTGCACTGCATATCAATATCGATCAAGGCTTTGATCGAAACCTTGGGTCAATAAAACACATATTGCATCAATGTAAAATTTCTGATCGCAGCCATCCAACCCCCCTGTATATCAATACATAAATTTTGCAATTCTTAAACTCATCCTTTATATTTTAGCGCGCACCAGCTCTATGTACAATAAAGGCATTCCACTTTCTGAACCATAAATTTGAGGAGGATCGTTGTGCAAATTTACTACCTACGGCCAAGCATCATCAACATCAGTCTCTTGCTCTAATATTCCCATTTCCGAAAATAGGTATCAAGGCTTCCTTATTTTTCGTTTACATTTTTTTTTATTTAAGGAATGTAATTTGTCATCTCAGATGTAGATATCCGAAAAAAACCCTTTTATTTTGTATATAAATTATGGTTAGCAGATGCGATAAAAAATCAATGCAAAAGTGGTTGGTAACAAATGATTGCTTGTTACTCATTCATCTCCAGTAAAACTATTACGTTCTCATTGAGGGTTCTTCCTGTACGAAACCAGTTTCCGTAAAAATAATAACCCTTCGCATAGTTATCCCCTGCCGGAAGCTTTTAAGTAAAATGAAAAGTTATACAAAAATCCCCCCGACCATTCATACCCATCCGCCCGGGGGACCGAAAACATCAATGTTCAGTGAAATGATGCTGTGTCAATGTCATACGTAGCAATGAATCCATATCCGTAGATAAACCAGGAGCTAAAAGGTCCGACCCATCCGGGAGATGTATACCACTTTGGCTGGCACTCTGCGGACAAAATGTAGTTTCATGCTGGTGTGTCCTTTGAACACATAAATATTTATCCTTCCCTCCGCCGGACAGAAAATGGATCATGACCATAATTTGTTTTTAAGGACACAGCTCTTGACATATGTCGCAACTGAATGTCGACTCAACTTTGGGGCGCAAGTAATACTTCGGAGGGGGAGGAATATAAATTTATAGGTGTGCACGCTTGAATGCTCTGCAGATAAAGAGTTGAATGCTTCTGGCGTTTACGTCCCACATTTTTATGAGCTTGGAACAGAAGCATCTGGGCAACACTAGAACGGAAAGCGACAGCGGCGGGGAGGAGCAAAATGGAAAATCAGACCATTTTCATATTTCTCTGCATAAGTGGGCACTTCTTGTTTTTATATATCTTCAGATTTTTCGCTTAACCGGAAAATAGAAAACACAAATCCTCCACAAATGCTCTTCAAAAATTTAGGTGAATTTATATCGCACTTTGAAACCGTGTTCCTGGGACATCCAGAACTGGGAAAGAATGTATGTGGAAATTTTGAATATATATAAAGCTGTGAATGTTGCCAGCAGAGGAGCCATATTTTCAGGCCTTTAATGAAGTTTCAATGTCAGCATACAAATTACTCCATGAAATGCTGAGTTCATTAATTCCACGCTTTAAATACTAAAAGGGTAAATCTCTTCGGCCGTTTCCATTTAAATTAATTGGAAGAGACCAATCACCATTAAGTACCTAGCAATTTTGATCAACTGCCTCTAATCTCGCTACTTTTCAATTCGATTGCTTTCATTGTTCTTGTTTTACGGGTGACTGGTGTCCAGATGCGAATTAAAATAATACTTCCTAATTGTTCCCGCAGACGTCCCTGGGACCCACTATTCTTGCATAGAAGGGTTCCAGAACTAAAAACGTGGTAAATAGCGATTTCTCTCTGCTGGGAAATAACTGATGAATAGAGGAGGAATTCAAAGAGTTGGGGAGGCCAGTTCTAAAGGGAACAACCATCGTCGTGCTCCCTTGACTCCTACAGCAATAGCTACCCAAAAGGTTCTCCAGACTGCAGAAATTGTTAGCGCAGGGAGTATGGTGCCTCCAAAAGTGTCAACGCAACATGTTACTTCACCGACATGGAGCAGTATTTCCAATTCATTTACGATAAACAGAGACTGAGGACGAGGCGACTATGGGGTTCACGAAGATAAATGAAAATTCAATTTCTAAGTGCCTCCCAATCCCAACTCGGCGACAACTTCAAGCAGATAAGCTGACACTTTTATGTGAAGCCAATTTAAGTGGAATTTTACGTTTATAACCTTTCGTTAGTGGCGGAAATGGTAGGGAGTACAGCAGGAGCAGAACAGCAAACAGCTCCTGCCGATGTAATCAAACAGAAAATTTTCCGCCAGGGATTAGAGACGTACATAAAAAACCCACTGTGAAGGGATGTTTTCGGGAATATTTCTAATGGAATCATGCGACCCCAGAATAGCAATGCCGAGACAAAATTCATTCCTGCCACATCAAGGAAAGTCCATTAGTTTAGTTGCATGCGAGTTTAAAGCTTAAGTGGAATTAAGGGAATCCGGCAAATACACTCAGCACTTATCTGAGTCCTAAAAACTACCCCATTTAGAAAGCTTGAATAAGCCATTCCCATACCGAAGCTGTTTAAAGTTTTAATGGCTGTGCCGAACGAGATCTAGAGGTCCATCCCGGATGAAAGAACTTTGGTTTTTTGCGAGTCAGCATTTTAATGTAGGGAACTGGATTACAAGTTGTCATATGTTTGCTGGGTGGGTCATGCAAATGACTCAACGTCGAGGAGAGATAAAGATGGACTTTGACAAAAGGCGAACCTTTTTGTGGATTCCGATTGTGGTTGAGATCAACGAATTTTGATCTTTAGAAGTGAACCTGTTTTTGTAAGGCAAATAAGGGGGAGAGGGGCTTTGCTCAATTTTTCTTTTTTACGAAACTTACTTTATTGGCTTAAGCGAACAGTAAAGGCGTCCTTCTGTCTTTTGCAATCTAATCAAAATCGGTGCATGTGAAAATTTGAATTTAGAACTCATCTGGTATATTTGGATAAACGAGGTGCTCAACAATCGAAGAAGTTGCCTTTTTATACTCTTGCTATAATACCCTACAGCTTTGAGCAAACGTTTGTAATGCATAAAAATATTCGTGATACACAGAAATAAACTATATTACCATTAATGAGAGAAGAAAATAAATCGTTTAGTAGATGTCCGTCTGTCTGTGTATCTGTCCATGCATTACCTTGAAAATGCTTTGCGCTACAGTCTTGAAATTTGGTACACAGATAGCCTATTAAAATTGGAATATCAAGTTTGAAAATAGGCCAATTTGGACAAATCCTTCATAGGGTTGTGTAATGGAACCTCCAGTTATATCAAATAAAAGAAACGAAAATGCTTCGAATTTTCTTACAGCTTACAGATTTTTCGCCTAATAGAAAACAGGAACCCGCCCACAAATGTTCCTCAAAAATTTGAGTGAATTTATATCGCACTTAGAAAGCGTGTTTCATTGTAGTTCATCCAGAACTAGGGAAGAATGGATTTGAAAATTTTGAATATATCGAAAGCTGTGGAGCAATATTTTCAGGACTTTACTAAAGTTTCCATGTCAGGATATAAATTAAATTTGTGGAATCAACTTATTAAGCCTGCAGTATTTTCATATAACATTGGCTCCTTTTTTCTAAAATGAAAACTTCTCAAATTATATACAAAATTACTCAAAAAAAAGTTACAAAAGATATTTCAAATATTATTTTAACATATTTATTTACAATTATATATTTTCCTCGCCATTGGTGCAGTACTAGAATATGCGTCTGCGGGTTAGGAATAATACGTTGGCGTGCAGATTTGAAAGTACGTTGTGAATATTTGGAAATAACTAGGATTTTCTCCCCTACATCTATGGTATAACATAATTGGTCTAAACCAATTATAGCTCCTTTTCTTGCTTTTCTCTATCTTTTTTTGCCAAGAAATAGTTTGCTTAGAAGTGAATCTTTGCGAATTTCAATTCTGAAGCCTGTGGAAGCCTCTGCCAAATTTTATATATCATAGTTTTATTTATTTAATAAAATTAGTCTGACTCCAGACGTTTTTCCCTTTTTGTATCTAAGTTTTCCTGATTCTTTTATAAAATGATATAGGAATATATAATTTCTACTACCTAACACCCTAGACAGATGGCATACTCCGCGGTTTACAGACTACAAGGTTAGCCAGGTTTGTAATTTGAATCGCCATTTTGTGACGTCACTCTGGATATTTTGTTCTCACAGCTTTCCCATTGTGGCAATTTTGCAACGAGTGATGTAAATCTAATGTAAAATAAACGCGGATTGTATTGTATTAAAAATTACACAAAAAATTCATTAAAAATCACGTCTCTTTTGCTCGCTTTCAATTGGAATGCTACCAAAACAATGTAGCCAGAGTGACGTCATGCATGTCAAATTGCAAATCTGGCTAACCTTGTAGTCTGTAAACCATGGCATACTCGAATTGTTTAAAATTTTATATAAGTAGCGCGGTAGTAGCTATACGTCATTTTGACATCATAATGATCCCTCGAGTATACCATCTGTCTAGGGTATAAAATAATTATCTTCAATTAAGAGTACA
>QYTT01085669.1:0-12953 GCA_006980735.1 Dasypogon diadema
AATACTTATGCAGGCTTGTTGTTGTTGTGGGCTTAAATCTTTGCTTCAATGAAACTTCTGTCTCCTTTGTGAGATTTTTCTTATGAATTCTTTAATTCCAACCGTTAAAGACATCTTTCAGTTAAAACAATATTGACGCTAACGAAAACTATAAAGCTACTCAGTCTATGAACTAACATCTTTATTATCAGTAGTAGCCAAAAGAGTGATTTTACCGATAAATGTCACAAGGTAAAATTCGGCATGCCACAAGGTTCTATTTTCTTCCTACCTTTTTTCTGCTTTTTCACCACCTCTTTCAATCGTATTCAGAAATTTACAAACGAAAGTGCTCTCGATTCGATACGCGAATTGTATATTGGAAGAACATCCAAGTCTTTGGTCCTGTCAAGTTAAGATCACATAAAAAAATAATTAAAATAAATCTACTTACGTGAAAAGGACATAAGATTACATTTGGTAACATTTAAAAGCAGATAATGTATAGAACACGATTTATCAAAGACATTTCACGCAGTATTCAAAAGACACCACTCATTTCCACTAACCACAGTTTGTGAATCCACGGCATGGTAAAGAATTTTCGAGTGCTTTAGATACATTGATGCATATGATTAAAAACAAAGGACCGAGATGACTACTTTGAGGCATACCGTACGTATTGTTAATCTCGTCAGACTGGGATTCACGGCACAAAATACGCTTTGTGGAATAAGTCAAATAAAAAGAGGAGAAAATGATAGGATTAATAATTTTTGAATAAGAACATCATTGGTTAATACTATTGAAGCGATTTGTCCGGAATCCGGAAACAGCAACAAAAATTAATAGCTAGGAAAAAATAAATGAAAAAGTTCAACTTGACACAAAATTGTTGGCAAGTACGGACAATCCACCTTTGGATTACCTCCTTCTCGGTCTATTAATAATTCTCATCATCGAGGAAAAACTCAAATTGAATATTTCTGCAATCCTACAAAGATTTTCTTTTCTCAAAATATTGAAATTTTTTGACGGCCTACTTCCAGAATTGCGTTAAGTCAGTTTTTATGATTTATGTGCCACTACATTTTTACATTCTTTTTATAATTTTATACCTTAATTTTCTAGTTTCGTAGAATTATTTTACTAAACTTTCACGATTTAAACACAATAAATTAGAATATACAGGATATTCAAAAATATGTGAACCCTATGCAATTCTTGCTATGAAATCAAAAACTTGGATTTTTTTTTTGAGAAAGTTTAGTTTATTGCAGGGAAATACCCTCCCACAATTTTAATACTGCTTTGACCTAATTAAGAAAAGGCTAGGCTAGAAACAGCTTCCAATTAAAAAGGGATATTGGAACGTACTTATTTTAAAAGCACTGAAGACGCTATGAACCTGGTATTTCGTTAAGTTCTGATGGACTTATGTTCGTCA
Source organism: Dasypogon diadema (assembly GCA_006980735.1). Lineage (NCBI taxonomy): Eukaryota > Metazoa > Arthropoda > Insecta > Diptera > Asilidae > Dasypogon > Dasypogon diadema. The sequence continues at coordinate 1,427 of QYTT01085669.1, forward strand.
CCCCGCAAAACATTAAAAAAGCACAAGGCAGTGATATTAGGGTCTTATTATCATTACTAAAACCCCACATCTCCCTACTGTCGGTGTCAAAAGTAACTGAATACCCATAGGTCACAGTAAAACAGAACCCATCACCATCAGCTGCCAGAAGATCTTGTGTGTTTTCCAATCAAGTAGAATGAGCTTTCTGTCCGTGCCTCTTCTGCCTACCGAAAATCAAGATACCAGTCCCGTGTGAACAGGGGCCCAGTTGGCGTTGTATTGCGTTGCTATTTGTATTGTATACTACGATTCCCGTTCATTCGAAATTGGGTCAGCCATTGAACCCGTTGCTGCCTCATTCTATTCTATATATACACAAAAATATGCAGTGGAGCGGTAGTCACGTACACGGTTTAGGCGCACACCCAAGCAACGATAAGTGGCCACGGACAGGGAAAGGCTGAGGTTGGCGATGGCTGTCCCTCGTGCATATATGGTTCACTTGGGGCTTGGGGGTTGTGTGAAGCTTCTGGGGCCATGACGCCAGCAGCAAGCATTAGCACACTATTTAATGAGGGGGTGACGGCGGCGGCAGCGGCAGTCGCGGTGCTCCAAACTAGCAGTTGAACGAGTTTCTTTTCCTTGACACATGTTTACTGCCTGCTGACGTGTATGTTGCTTCTGCGAATTGGATTTTCACGTGTTTGGAGCTTTCTCGGTTGGGTCAAGTGTTGTCATATCTCGTTCAATGTTTACTGATGCAATTTTCGGTGTTAATTTTTCGTTTCCGGCCTTGGACAAATGAAGCTAACATTTCAGCAAAACAGATTTGTTTTCAAAATAGCTGCGTATCTGTAATTTCAATACTTTCAAATTGGATGGTAATGATACAGGCTTATTTTCTCAATAATAATTTGCAGACAATAAATTTGGAATTTTCTCTTCTTTAAATAACCATGAATTGGAACTTTTTTAAACGATAGAATATTCTACGAAGTGAGTTTTGGAATTTTGGATATTTTTAGAAACTTGAAAATTTTGAGCTGGACATCAAGCCCAATACCCGATAAATCCAGTTCGCGGTGATATTTCAACAGATTGTAAAAAAAACTCTGATTCGATAAAGGGCACTTTCGCTCTTCACTTGACCAGACCATCTGCAGTTTCATTACTAATTTTTTGCTCATTTTGACACCGAAAATGGAGAGAGCGTAAAATTTTGGCCTTAATTTATTCCTAGAGATTTCAAGGTATTCCACGATACCGTTCCTTTATATTTGTTTTTATTTGTATACTCTATACATATATGTAGGGTATCATAAATCCAAGTAATCTTTTGTAGTACCAGCAGGACGGGCCACAACCCTCACTGCTCACCGTCCGCTTAGGATTTTTTTTTTTTTTTTTAGAGAGATGCCCCCAATCCCAAGTCGAGTCGTTTCTTTACGAAGCGATATGAGGTGGCTCTTGTGATCTCTTGAGTTTACCCCCTGCGATTTTTTCTGTAGGGATACCTCAAGGCCGAGTATTATAAACATCGGCCTCAGACTCTAAAAATGCCTTCGGTGAGGAAGCTGCTGCCATTCTTCCAGAGATGACCAACAGAGTGATGAAAAAATTTAGAGAATGGCTTCGACGGCCTCGGAAGCTGCACTACCTTTTGAGTGCGTTTTAACAACTCGAACTTCTGTGTAAAAAAAACGTTTTTTAAAGGTATTGCCTAAGATCAGAGGGCAACCGTATGATACACCCAGTACACCTTAGGCGGAGGGAAATTAGGGAAGAGGAAATTGGGAAATTAAGCTGACAAATGTTGCAAGTGAGCCACAGTTGATTTTTTGGCAAGAAACCACTGTGCAACTTCCCAAAGGCTTCGCAAGTACAATTCTCATCAGTAGAATTGCCTCAACCACTGGTACCCAGTTATATCACCGCGCCTTATGCAGGATTTGATCCCACACCAATAGAGGAGGAAATCTGCAAACGGTGCGCCTCAGCTATGAAATTGATTTCTAAATCTAATTATTTGACGGTCGTATTTTCGATGAACTTTGGTCTTCTTTTCCACTAGTTATTTGCGGGGTCCTTAGGGATCAGCTCTCGGTTCTGTGTTATTTTTAATATGTGACATTTTCAACCATTTTGATCGTACTAGATTACAACTTTATGCTGATAAAGCACAACTATAACTATTTAGACTAGTGGGACTTTCTACCGTCTACAGGAAATTTGTCAGAGTGGATGCCATAGAAATTTTCTGATATTGAAAGTAGGATTTAACAGATACATTTTTAAATTAAGAATTTCTCCAAGTCTTCCAAAAAAATCTCTAAGAAAATAATGAAAAGCAATTATATTGGTTCGGGAGTTGCTTGCCTCATGGAATTGTAAGCTGAATTTAGAAAGGAATACTATACAATTTCTTTATCATACAATAAAATTTTGTTTGTCATCAATGGATTGATTTTAATCCATTAAACCGTGCTATAATAAACTTTCTCATTACTAACCGGAATGGTGGGAACAAGAGGAGGCAGGAAATTTCTTGGAATTAATTTAGCAATTGCACAATAACTCCGAAATCCATTAATCAAAATTTCGTCGTAAATTTGCAAAGCGCGCAATTTCAGAAGGCTGGGGTGTGATTAATGGAAGCGGTGCGCAGAATAAACATTAGGCTGAGCCTGACCATAATCCACCATTCCCGTCATCTTCAGATCACGTAAGAGCAGACGGTGGTATTTCGTCTAACAATCATCGCAACTACCTACCTGGTGGTTCGGCTTACTTGCAGTAATTACTCTCAGAAAGTGAAAGTAACAGCGCAATGATGAAAATTGGCTTTTTCTGTTGGCCACTTGTCTATCGGCCTGCAAATTCCCTTCCTTCCCCCCCAATTCGGGGCTTGTGTTTATGGAAACGGTGCCGATGTAACCACACACTGGATAACAATCAGGACATCTGCATTTCAGTTTGGAGGAAGTGATGAATTTGTTCTGGTGCCAAGCACATACTTCCTGTTCAGGGTGAATTCGTGTAATCTCGCAATCCTCTGCCACCCTCAATTCCGGGTCGACTGCAACACATATTGTATAATCGAAAGTTTTTCTCCTTCACAGGCCAGCAATAGGTGCCTATACATGCGGATGTGTGGGGCCGTTTTTGTAATGCAAAGTCATGGAATTTATATGGGGAGCACACAAGAGGAAATTGCACGCTTCTCGCCTTGTGGAGTTGGTGCCAGCAGCCCACCGCGCACACACGTCTACCAAATATCAAAGTCAAATTGTGAAACAGAAAGGGTTCAACGAACCGTTCCAACTATTACGAACGGTTGGCGATGGCGGTAGTGCGCTTGACGGTATTCAACGTCTTTGGGTAGTTACCTACAGCTTCGCTAGTTTCCAGTTGTTGTTGTTGTTGTTGTTAGCTGGCGTCTTTGAATGTTACCTTTCACATCACCGCACGTTTGCGCAACAATTTTTTAAACAAAAGGGAAATTACGGAAAATGCCAGAACTGTCGGAAATGAAATAAATTTTACGTCAAAGTCTTAAATATTAATTGGCCTAATTTGGGCGAGGCAATGTTTTTTTTTTATTCTCTGAAAAAATATGGGAACGTTTGGCACAATTACAAAACAAAATTATGAATGAAAGTGAAGGTGGACAGGTGCGATTGTTTATGAGAAATCTGCCATCTAATCTAAGACGCCGGTAGTTGATGAATGAAAAATTTGTGACACTTATGGCGGTTGAATAATTACGTCCGCTCTCTGTTTGTAAGATTTGACATGAAAATAAAGTGTTACGTATTAAAATGATGCCAAACAAACCACACTGGATTTCTTGCATTATCCTAAAAACCTTTGCTTGATCAATTCTATTGAAGATCAAAACTGCAGGTGAGGAAATCCACTTTCAACATGTCATTCATTGTATAGGGTGTCCTATTTTTTGGTTTTGGGCAAAGAAAACATCGTTGCCTTTCAATCTTACCAGTCAATTCCCGTTGAGCACAAACAAGAACTACCTTTTTGTCGACTACAATTTGGCAGATTTTACATTTAAATTTTAAAGCTCAAAGCTTTACCCACAAAAAATCTTTTTAATTCAAGAACAGAAGTCCAACTACTATAGGTTGCCTTGTATATTTACTGACTGGGTTCTGAATCATTTGGGAGTTGACCCAAGCTTTCACTGGAGAGTCGTCTTCAGCGACGGGATCCATTTTTAGGTCACTGGTTTTGTAGGCAAACAAAATTGTCCACTCGTCTCCGTCCAATGGAGATCGAAGATCGTTCAATTCAAACAAGAAAAAGCTATCGTTTGGGTTCGGTGGAGACATGGGTCCTTACTTTTTGCCAACACTAACGAGAAGAGCTTGTGAATGCCATTTCGAAAGATATTGGTGATTATTTTTCGGTAAGGAATGCAGAGTATGGACCTCATAAACATGTTATTTCAACGAAACGGGGCTACGTGCCATACTACATGGGAAGCAATCGACCTATTGAAATAAAAATTCGAAGGCTTCGTCATATAGAAGGTCGTAGTTCACATATTTAAAACTATTGTCTGCTTACGTCTTAATTTTCCAATCAATTAAAAAAGTGATTGGTGGTGTCTCTTCCAAAAGAGTCATTTGTTTCTCTGCCAAGATTTGAATCACATTACAATACGAAACTGACAGTGATCCCCTTTCTGAATCTAAGTTTTAAGTGTCTTTTACTTTGTGTGCTATTAAATTTTCTTCAGTAGAACAAAATATAAATATCATGAGTCCATATGTAATTATATTTTAAAGTTTATTTTAAATTTATTTCAAATTTGTAGTAGTACTTTTGTGTACGTTTTTATTTTCTTACCGTGATTGGACGTAAAAGATGTTGCCTGAAAAAATAAGAAGAATTAATTAGTATGGACTACAATAAATTTTTATCCTTAAATATAAAATCAGAGATCTGTTAATGCTATGTTCGTAGCTTTAAAAAATGTACTCTATTCGAAAACATTTGTCTAAAAGTCTTTTAGTGGAACATTTCGCGTTATACTTATGGCGGTACACAGGATGACAAGAAATGAAAGGGAAAAATGAAGCATGACTTTCTTTGGTGCTCTCAGTAGTATTAAATTTGTTAAATTTGGCAGGCTAAAATGTTTGGAAAAATATTCTGTACGAATATCATCAAACAGTCTCTTTACGGAAAAACTAAATGTTCCAAAGGGCGTGAAAGGCCTCGTTATGGTAGGATGATATGGAAGAGTACTTTAGGGCGGTACAAGCTCCTAATTCAAGAAGATCAAAAATCGTGATCTCTAGAGAAATAAAGTGTCTTTCGAGGCTTAAATAAAAAAAATCAAAATTGAAGCTTTTTTTTTTCACTTGTTTAAATTTCCATGCAGGGTAAAAAATTTTTGGAAATGAGAGTTGCTAGCAAAGTGTCAGCATTTGAAAATTGTGGAGTATTTCAATTTCGTTGGTAAGGAAATCTTATTAGAATTGCTGAAACCTAGTCAGTCTACCCATGGACACTCAACAAAACTTTCAAAAATTTTGCCCTTTATCAGTTTGTTTGAATTTTATATGCGAGCAAAAATCAATTTTTCCAAAGACCCATATGAGGAAATATCCCTGAAAAAATGGAAAAGAAGACTCGACGGAACTCAAGTTTCAAAAATGTAAATCGATTTTTTTCAAATTCCCATCTTCAAAACTTTTTTACCTTTCACGGAACCTTAAACAAGTGAAAAAAAATTTCAATTTTGATTTTTGAAACTTAAGCTCCGTCAAGTGCTCTTTTCCATTTTTTTTTAGCTTAAGTTAAGCCAGTGATAACGATCTCTGAAAAGCAGAGAAAAGAATAAGTTTCGCGTTGGCTAATGTGAGACATGTGAACTGTACAATGAAAAAAAAAACTTTTCATTTTTGCGAACTTCAGTTAACTCTTTTAGAAGTAATCAACTGAGTTGAACCTTCTGCCAACCGGCAACCTCTTATAATTATTAATTACAACCCTATTTACTTTTATCCTTGAAAAAGCTTAGCTGACAATGCTTTACAAGAAACCAGAGAAGAGGAAGTAAAAACTAAAGTGGGCAATGGATCCCTCAGGAGAAGGTTATCGCACCTACTCTCATCTCAGTAATTTCGACAAAACAGCATTTTGCTTTAGAAACTATTTTAATATTCTTTACAATCCCCATTCTAGAAAGTTTCCTAACACCTTTCCGTATATATTCTCAACGAAAATTTCTTCTCATGAGTAAGATTGAAGGAATTTTCGCAACACCCCAAAAATGGGCCACCGTGAAATTTAAACATAACCTAGAAATGCGAAAATTGTAAAACTAACGAATATTACCCAATCGATCGGGCAGTTTTTCTCGGTCAATAAGAGTTGCAAGCTCACCACTTCTTACGCTACAAAATTAGTCTGCAAGTACCACGGAATTCGGCCAAAGTAAAATGTTATAATGGAATTACAAAACGAGCTTTCATGCCCCGTACTAACACTGATCGCGCTTTTGTTATTGTTTTGGGCATTTTTGCTTACCATCGACCTTCGAGTTGTTGTTGTTGCTGCTGCCGCCGCGCCACTACTAGAATATGTCGCAACCAACGACCCATTTTTCACTAATGTAAAAAGCCTAAGTCATCGTGGTCACGAGGGATACATGCAGTTCTAGCACTGTCCAGGAAAGGTGGACACCGTCAGGTAATGCGAAACGGATTTTCACTAACTCTCCCCCTGCATATGTTGGTTACGTAAAGATTTTGTAAACATAACCTCAAACAATATTTCGGATAAAGTTAATCAAATGATCTGGGCGAGGGGAGGCAAATTGGATTTTTTTTCCCTGATGTGAGCGCCACTATTTGTTTACCTTCTCCTGGCCGAGATATTGTGAAAGAAATCGCGAAGTTGTGTGATTGTCGAGTTCAATGTTTGCTACAAAATTTTTTTATCTTTAATCTTGAAATTGAAATTAATTTGGCTGTGCACCACTGGACGTAGCTGGGTTTTTGCTGGTTCGCCAAAAGTCATGAAGTAACCAATTTTCAAATGGAGGTAGTTTGATCTCAAATGAGGAATTTTGCAGAAAAAATTTAGGTAGATGCCGATGAACTTCAAGGTTGTATAATAGAAACACTATCGCAAAAAACAGGAACAGTATTTCAGACCTCTACATTACTTCTCTCTTTCGTAAATAAAACAAATTTTTGATAATTACTTTGATATGCAGTTATGAAATTATCTGCATGATAATTTTGAAAAATTATTGGGATCTCAAATTGCAGGGTGTTCTCGAAGTGTAGTAGTTCAGGGAAAATATCATAACATTTAGTGGTAGTTTAAGGAGCAGGTTTGAGTACCGAACCAATTTTACTGTCTACAGTCAACCGTTTCAATTGTATTAGACCTATATTGGTCATAAGAGTCTATCGTCTACTATATTGAAAATTAGGTAACGTTGCAGAGGCTATTTTGAAGGCGACACAATAAATATTGAATAATAAAGGAACCATTTGTACCTTGTTTAAAAAGTTTCGATACTCTTTAAATGCAATAGTAACATAAGAAAACTCTGTTACTAACACTACCCCGAATTTGGTTTGTCTGTTCTTTAAAATTTAACTTTTCTGCAAATGACGTAAATTTACACAAAAAAACATTTTAAATTTATCTGGCATCATCAAATTTTATTGATAACTAATCAAAACTTAATCTAGAGCTGTCTGAATTGAATGATACTTGTTACTTTTCCCAGTATTTCATTTAAAATTTATATGCAATTGCCATACTAATGTGAGAAATCACTGTGAACCTCCAAATCTCGAATAGATCTTTCCCAGGAATTCATTACTTCGGGGCATGTGTAAACACAAAAATAACTCACTAAAGAAAAACCCTTCAACTATTGGCCTTCCTAGCTTGTGCTTCGCGTGACACCAGTGTCATAACCGAATCCAAGCACAATTCATCAACTAAAAATAATAAAATCCGCCCTTGATGAGTGCATTCTCATGTTAGAAGCTATCTAACGTGGAAAAAAATGTCATATGCACTTGATTCGGTCGTTGACATAGCAGCCTTGTACCTGCTTGATGTAGTGGTCTCCCCATAATCCCCCCATGCACTTTTCCTTGTACAGTGCACTACAAAGCTCTTTGGCGATATTTCACTGTAAATGCAACACGAAATGCAGTCAGGGTTTATAATTACAGCATATTTTCTAATGCATCGATTACGTTCACACTGACAGTGCCAGGGTAAACAAAAATACCACCAGCATTGCAAGTAGTGTGCAAGTCTTTCCACAGCGTCTTCAAGTGAGAAGTATCTAAAGCTGTTATTTTATAGAAAACGAGAAAAACAACGACGGTATAATCTATCTAATGTGATCGTCGATAAAAATAGTTGTGTACTTTTGCCCACCTCGTAATGTCTCGATCCCAGACAGAAAGTGAAACTTTTGATAATTAAACGATCCATGAAAAGCTCGGTCGTACAAAAACTATTTGCTTGGAGGCTGTGTAAGCTGTCGCGCTACCCACCCGAACCAGCTATAGAGAGATGACGGATATGTCAACAATTAGATAGTTATTTGTAGCCAGTAGAGGGAAGACACACGATAGACTTGGTTTTCATGCGCAATGAAGTGCATCGGAATCATACGACACAAAACGAAGAAAACAATTATACCAAGATGCATATGGACTTAAGGTTAATTCCTACACTGTAGATGCACTACTTATGGGTCATTATATACTAGCGGCTGTTGTGGACGGGAAAATTAGTAAGATGAGATCTATATTGGATTTTCTTCTAGTAATCTGTTAATTGTCCGTTTAGACAAGTAGAAAATGAGCCTTGAGTGATTCACTAGAGCAATTATTGACTTGCGAGCTCACATGACCAGCGCGAGTATGTGTCAATTTATTAAAATCTCAGAGGCCTTGGCTCTGTCAACTGAAAAGACCTTAGGAATAGGAAAAATGGGGCGAAGATACTCAATTTACTTTTATGATGTTACAGAATTTTCGGTCTAGTAGTTTAATTTCAGATCAAAGATTTATTAATGGGACACTTTTTGATTTACAACCATCATGTGCACTTTGTAAAAATTTATATAACTCTAATTGGAGGAATTGAAGCAAATACATATACATATAAATAATAATTACCGACTATATTTATATATGACCCTTAGGTCATTGTCGCAAATAGGACTCATTTTGCTTGTAACAAAAGTTGCTCTTGGATCTATGGACTAAAATGGATTCTGAGTCACATGAGTCCAAACGAAAATTCTGTGGTATTTCTAACTTCGATTTTAATCGGGTTCCTTGTGTCACAGAATCTTACGTGTTATATTTTAGCGCCCATTTCTTAAGTCTATCGTCAGGAAGCCAAAATCTATTCCGTAAAGACCTGCGATGTACAACCTAACCCTCGAGTCTTCCCATCCTCTTAATGGGGTATAAGATGGTTGGCTGCCACCTGCCACAGTTAGGACAGAAGCTTTCGTGAGAGAATTACGTGTTAAATGCTATCCTGAAAGAGCTTTCAAGAGTGCATCATCGGTGAGGCAAATATGGCAACCAATGTGTTAAGACTATATGCACAACGGACACAGAAAATACTCTTCTTCTGCCCAGGAGAAATAGAACAGACTGTAGATTGAGTTGACTTTGACCTTCCAAAATACTGGAAATTTCTCCTGCCCAAACCCCTGACCCTTATCAGGAAGAGTTTATTAGTTTTTCAGGTCGTAATATCTTCCTATCGTTCAAATGTTCTGGCAGCTTAGATCTCCTGAGTGTCAAGAGACTTCTGGCTGTTGCATCAAAATCACAAGAAATCTGGAATTATCTGTCCGATCTTGTCAATTAAATATTGAAAGCTTAAAAAAGGCAAAATCTGACGTACATATGGCTATACCCCTACAGTCGTGTTCCTGTTGGGCTATCATCGCAATAGAAAATGCTGAGTTTTGTCAATTATTAAGGTGGCGGTCTACAAGCGGTCAAATGTTCCCCGGTCATCATAAATCCAACGACATAGTAACAGCCTATGATCTGTAGGCCAAAATCTCAACACTAAACAACTAATCAAATGGCCAATGAATTTAACCCAGACATGCCTTCTGTAGGTCTATACCAAAGCTTTAGCGCCGCCTCGTGAACTTTGATCTTCTTTTTCACTTAAGAGCCTTGTTAAATCGCATTCGTACCAATTATGATGATTGTTCACTGGAGGCACTGTCTACCTTTAAGAACGACACTATGGCACGAAAAGATTGAGGACATTGTTGTTGGTTGTCTTCTTAAATTTTACCAGGCTGTGCTTTCAAATTTTGTGAATGTACCTGCTCAGGTCATTGACTGTCTGTTAGACTTAAATTTAAGATTGTCAGCTTATAATTGTAATAATATTTTTACTCGTTCTGTAAATAAAATAGTAACTTTTATTGTATTAGGAGCTGGAATAGGACTGGAATAAGACATTGGGTTAGTCGATTGACGGTTAGTCGATTGACGGGTAGTCTCACTGATTCCTCGGTAATCATTCCAGAGTCCCTTAACTGATCGTGCACACCCTCTCCAAAGCTCTTCAAAAGTTAACCATCAAATCCGAACTCATGCTGGCATACCATATTCACACACACGCGAACCCTTAAACCATGCAAATGCAACGCCACCCAAAGAGAAAAGATCGAATCAAAGTAAATGGTATCATGCAACCAGTTGTCTCGCTCTAGCTTAACACCTTGACTGCCGCAATTAGCATTGAAGTATATACGACGGTCACACTCTCCCAACGACTGTAACTGATAAGTCGGTTAGCTGATAAGCCCGTTGAAGAATAAAGGTCAGTCTGTTAACCTCGACCGTGTGTTTCACTTAACAAGCCAAAGCCCCAACTATTACAAGCATAAAAGCTTTCGTGAGAGAATTCCGTGTTAAAATGCCTTTGCTGTGAGAGGGCTTTTAAATTAACTGCTTCCGATGCGTGTCCCACTGTCCCCGCCGAAATTTAAAAGCTGACGAATGAGATTAGTGGTTTAAAATTCTATTGAAATCCTCTTCCCTCATACATTGAAAGAATGTTCTTGTGGCTACACCGACTTTCTCCTCATTGTATTTTATGTGTAGATACGAAATATTATACGAAAAATTCGCAAGGTGTTTCTATGGTTGCTTCATTTCTGTTAAGTAGGTACTATTCATCGTTATGCCTTCTCTTCTCCATATATCTATGGCAGCTAGAGTGAAATTAGAAAATGTTCTTCTATGATCATTTGTTATCAAAACTATAAAAAAAAAATACAAAAGACAAAAATCCTTTTTTTCTTCTTTCCAATGTAAAATGGTCCATTAAAGTGTCACAGGTTACATCATCTAAGCACCACATAAAAAACTTAAATTTGCCCTTAAGGTGAAAAATATTTATCCAATGCGCTCACACCACATTAGCTAAACAACCATTACGTAAACTCGTTCCACAAGTTCCACAACATGAATTTTTTCCACCGCATCCC